>DWAJ01000214.1:0-40924 GCA_018238005.1 Eurema mandarina
GTACATTTCGAATATATATATTACTAGCATTTGCTTGTGACTTTACCTGTATTCATGGGGTACTTTTATACTTTTTCAGCGTCGTTTTTTGTCGTAGTTGGGTTTTAGTTTTTTTACTTTATCTTGTGCAAAAGTAACATCGTTTTAAGATACATAATGTCATTTTGAAAGTGATATATTTAATTTATTAAAAAAGTAAGTGAACAGTAGATTAGACACCGTAGGTATTTTAATATATTTCTACACGAGTTTGAAATGTTGTTCAATAACTATCCAAAATAAATTAAAATATATTTCAATTTCTCTCGTCATTCGTTGGTAAAAGAAAAAACTACGTAGCTATAGTGGAATGCTATTTACCTACGCATAATCGGATATAACGGTATAGTGAACACAAGCCATTTAGAAACATATTATGTGCTATTCATACTTGTGGTGTTTCTACATTTTCTAATCTTTAATTTACATTATATTATATATAATTATACATATGAAAACATATTGTTCGTGTGTTTTAAAAATAATATAACGAATAGTTATCGTTATATTTATTATTTTTAGTTAAGAACAGTTAGTAAGTCCAATTTTGTTTCTAATATATTAAATCAATTTAGATAAACCGGTATTTTCTTTTAATACCCAATTGTTTAAAAATAAATCATTTATAATTTTATCGATAATAATACCATGCCACGAATTAGTTCCAATGATTACAATTTCCCCTTACGTCTCCAGAAAATAAAGCTTTCTTAGCGAGGGATTTAATCAACTATCCGATCTTAACATATTACATTTATCCCATAGGTATCCGTTACCATGGCAACGCGTGGCGTCGGTCAAAGACCTTTCCGTCGCGACATCCAAAGTAAAACAATAATGCAGAACTATCAATTTCAGTAAAATTGAAATTCTTAGGGTATGTACAGTGCATAACTGTTAATACTAGGTTTCAAAGAAAAAATATATGGAAAATATTACACCTTTACAATAATTGGAGCCGTTTGCGAGTTTAAACACAGTTTACGTAATAAAAAGCGAACAGAAAACTCGTTAATTAATTATAACTTGATTCATTATGGCCGCCTTTTATTACACAAAGTTTGGGAAAACGTTTAATTGTCTCCGCCGTTTGCACGCGACAATTATAAGTTAATGTAATGTGTTTAAATCTGTTCCGCTCTAAACGATATTTAAATGTTGAACGCTCTTTTATTAAATCTATCTTAGTTTGTGTGTTAGCGTCTTCCTCAGACCTCAAGAGAACCTTGTAACATTGTGACGTAATATTATAATAATATTTATTACGTTACAAATTCGGAATTTTGACGTCATAGTTTAGGCATTGTACAATTGATACGAGAGGCATATATTAATTAAGAAATAAAATCAAATAACTGAATCAAAGACAATATATCTCTAAACAACATCCAATTCCATTAAAGTAAAATGTGTCAGTCATAAGGAAGCGATGTTCGCTTGTAAATCCACAACACGCAACTCGAGTAATGGCAAGGGGCAATTCTTGCGTTTAAATAATTCAACAAGACCGTCACCATGGCAACCTTCAGAGGGCGCTTCTGAATCACGCGACACGCCTATGTAATTATCCACATGATTGGTGAAATTTACGAAAATAATAAAGAGCCTTCTTATATTTACTATAACAACATCCAAAGCATTTGCAACGCGTTGGTCTAATTTTTAAATACATACGATTAAAATAATAAATCGACCCATTGTCAATTCATAATAACACTAACTTTAATATTCTCTTAACGAATCTAATTTTTATGGCGTCGTTTTAAAATGTACAATACGTACGTCAGGTAATTTGAATACGCTCCAACTAAGATAAACAATACAGTCTCGACCACCTATCTAGTGACATACCAAGTTAAGGCTTCGTTAGATAAAAATACACAAATTTATACAGCAGACAGGCAAATGTTGACTGAAATGGCGCTTGTATTTAATCAAGACTTAGGTGGAAATATCGTTATTTGCTTCTGCATTGCCGTATAATTTCAGGAATAACTTTACCCGAGCCACTATTGAAAGTAAATATAATAGTTGGTAAACAACGTCCCCGTAAACATTCTAGAGGCAATTTCCAATATTGCCGTTGAAACTCGGAGATTCCAACTTTTCAATCACCAACAAAATTAATTCAATTCACTTCAAATCTACACCGACAGCGTACAAATGAAGTCCGTTTGAAAAGTCGCTAATGGAATTTTGGATCTAATACTCTATAGACTTATATATACGAATACTAACATTTGTATAGCTTAGATATATATTTAGAAATGTTACGATGTAGAAGTTACTTAGCAAGTGGATACAGATAAAGTTTTATTCAGTAGAATTGAGTCAGAAAACATCCGTAATATTGGAACGAAACTTGCTACTTCCGTAAATTGGCTGGAAAGCATTTTGCCAACTAATAAATCTTTGTTCTTACAATTTCACATGACGCGTCCGAGGAGTTAGCAACAAAAGTAACTTCACGAACGTCTCTTCATTTGTCATTTGGGGCAACGGGACCGAAGTTCGCCATTAAACCTGACATTACACGGAATTATACCTCCGGGTCTTATATTACGAAGTAACCACCTCCAAATGACGTATTATTACCGGCAAAAGCGTACGAGTTTAACCACTCGAGACTGGATAAGGCTAGAGTAATAATTTAATATATAGTTGCGTGACATGGGTAGGATTAGATAAATGTTAATACTTCGTATCTATACACGTGAATTATATACGCGTTATTATCGAAACGCGATGTCATAGATGCTTAAATTTTTCACCATATAAGCACTGGGATTTTTATAGAGAATCGTTAAGGGGCCGAGAGCGGGCACGGCCATAAAACATTGATACTCATCCCATAAAACTCCGTACGAGGACCCTCGACGATAACGCAATGTAAGGCGAAAACTGCAAATAACTTCGCGACTGTCAAAGCATTAAATGTTTCATGGTGATGGAAATTGTGCTACATTACGAACATTGTTACTAAAATTGACTTGTTTAAAGATATTTCCTTACATCGTTTAGATATTCCATACGTCGTAATAGAATAAATTACTTTAAAAATATACAAGAATACGGAAGAGCTTAACTATCGCATAAATTCACAATGTTAAATGTAAAAAATAAATCTCAAACAACTAAAAGTTTTCAGACACCATTTTCTGTATCAGACATCTAGGGTTCGGCGACTTTGTTCTAGACAAAATTAATGCGTCTGGAGCCTTTATACAGAAAAGAGCGAATAAAGGAGAATCTATTAGTAAGTACTAATAGATTCTCCTTTATTAGTAGTACGGTTAGTAAATTTGATAGTAAAACGAGATCTTTATAGTCCTCAAGAAGGTAGAATATTTTTTTATTGTATGTATCTAATATAATAAATGTAAAAAAAATCTTAAGTTTCAAAGTTAAATAAAAATATAAATTATTGATAGAGTATTTAAATAGAAAAATAACAACACTGACTAACGTCTTCATATACGACCCATAGACTAAATCCAAATATTACATTTTTATTTAAATTCACGCTCTATATAAATAAGTCAAACCCCATCTTATAACTTACATAAAACTTATACATAAATAGCTAAAATACATAGTAACACAGATTCAGTACCCAAAAGACTGCAGATCTCATTTTACGAGCGAACGGCTAAGTCTTAAGAGGTTTATTCAACTCCAACACAAAAGCAATACGGTTCACATCTTCGAATTCAGATTTCATGCCCTTTTAATAGCCGTATTTTATAGAGATTTAACAACTCGCTCGTTCGTCGTGGTTTTACGTTGATCGATAGTCATAATATTTGTATAATTTATGAGTACGCATGCCATATATTATTTTAACTTGTATAGCAAGCTTTCTTTGCCCTACTCTTTGATGCAATATTCTTTTTATCAATACTTACACATACATTTGAACCTTCAAACACAAAATTTATATTAAAGCTATAAGACTGTCTTCTACGTAAAGGGTCGAAACTAAACAAGTTTCGATTCTATACCTTCTATAGCTACAATATGAAACGTACATTTGTGTCACATTTATGAAAATATGAAGAATGTAACTCGTCTTGGTTCATTATACGCAACTTTTAACAAGCTATACAAAAATCTCAGAAGACCATTTTCTTAGAAAACGCGCCTCATATCATTTCATGCGAAATCGTCCCGTGGGGTAGCGGATATGGGCCGTATATACTGAGGTTATATTGCGGCATCCGGCATGTAGTCCCGCTGCCTTATTGCGGAGCTTACAGGCCACAGTATTTATTAGGTTTATCGATTCTTATCTAATATCCCTACTTTTCCCACTATATTATAAATGCGAAAATAATGCGATTCTATACCTAAACCACAAAACGCATTTGCATTGAAAGAATATAGACTACTTTTAATTGCAATATAAGGGTTTCAAATTGCATATACCAGTATGATATTGTCGAAGAAAAATCCTGCCATAGCTACTAAAAGTGTGTAATTGGGCGCTTGTTAAAAAATCTATGTTTTTGCACATAATATAAGTCAAGCTAATAACACCAGTACGAAATTATTAGACTGCCACCTGGGAAAACATTGGAAAATTCGTATTTTCTTGGAAAATCCTGCTAATATCACTCCATCTTGTTGTTTATCTGTTCTCAGAAAACGTTCCTAACATCTTTAAATGATGCCTTTGGGGGTTGCGGACATTATTGGTGTAGAAACTGTTCTATCGTATAAGGATACGAATAAACAGTTTGTAATGATAATAAAGGTATTATGATTAATATTAAAGTATATATGTATTATGTTTCTGAAGCTTCTTAGTATCTTTGGTATTCCCTGTAAGCGGGTTCAATATCATCTAATGATATCTTCGGGGTTGCCAACGGATACATATATAGTACTAATAGGTGGTTACAAACTAACATTGCGACATCCGGCCAAGTCCGCTGACTCATAACAATCTACCACTAGAAGACTCATAGGCCACGTGCGTTTGGACACGATAATGTTAAGTAGGTCGATCTTATATTAACGTCGCGGCTAAATCACTGTTGCATTGTTTCGCAAATGCATTAGTATGAATACCGACAGCATTATAATTGCTCTTGCGACAATATCAAAATTATAGCTTGGCAAAATCATAATACAGTTCCATATGTACCTATTTTTTTACAAAATTAATACATATAAAATTCTTATTGGATGGCTTCGCTGTGGCATAGACATTGGTACTTTAAGAGACACGGTATAAGATGAGAAACAAGCAATTTTCAATGCACCTTTTAAATGTATATAATGTGCTTTTGTTATTATCAAATTGAGTACTAAAGCAAACGTTAACATCAACACAAACAGAGTAAATTACATAATACGCAAGTAATTCTTGCTCTTAATCATCGCCTCCGCTGATATACATACAGTACAAAATTAATTTCGTACCTCAAGTTAAGTGACATACATCCTCCGTATAATTTATGAGATAGTTTAGACTTCGGCGCGTGCTACGTTCGCTTTCATACCGTCAACCCTCATTATCCGAATAGTCTAATGAATGAATTTATGTCTCCGTAAACGACACCATAAACACTTAAGCGGCGAGTCATTAATCATTATGCACACTTTTTTTTCATTCGTTTAGCGGCCTCGAGGGAAATGAGGGATTTATTATTATTTTCATAAATATTTAATCACGTTTAATAACGTCAAGAGGGAGGACTCGGCGAGTATTTATTTTCGCACTGACAATTCGTCCGACATAAAATTGTAGTCGCATACAACATTCAATACCTTTAGGATTCCTAGACCATGTAAGATCTACGAATCATTTGTATATGCAAGAACCGGATAACGTTTACTATTTATCTATCTCCTTTACACAGTCGCATGACAAGCACTAATTTGTCCTATCGTCTGTAGTTCAATGTCCCTGATAGCGCAAACAGAAAAATTAATTACACATAAACACGATATTTCATTGAGTTATTAGCACTATTGGCAAATCATTGCCAATGTGAATGTAAGCTCGTTAACAAATCTCATAGTCCTTGACCCAGTGGGAGCCGGTTTCGTTCGTTACAATAGTTTGCACTTTGGGCATATTTAGATTGGACTAATACAAACGATATTTTAACCCCTCATTAACCCAATAACTCTAGCACTTATGATGAACTATTAAAACAGCTCAGCACAATCCATTTAGACATATAATCCTAAAACACACTATCCGTAATTGAGAAAATTAAATCAAAAAAATAATTTCCCTAAATATTCTCTTTATTGAAATAATGATTTCCCAAATGATGCATATTCAACAGTTCAAATGGAGAATAACCTGCGGGACGTTTTTGCATTTTAAATGATTTTAATAATTAAATTTTACACGAATAATACAATCCTTATGGTACCAACATTGAAGAGTAAATATTATTCCTGTTACATTGTAATATCTTTACAAAAAAAGATTCTTCACAATCAAGATTTCTTATCTTTTCTCTTTTCTTCATTCAACTTTAATTAAAATACTTATTTTGAAATTTTGAATACCTACGCTTTATGCATTCTTAACGCAAACTTTCTTCTTGTTATTTTATGAAAACCCATGCCGAAATATTTTTCATTATAAGTTTGTTGCCGTCATTCAGTCTTAGATACTTTAGAAGTTAAAAATGTTAAGACTCAAATGTTAAAGGAATAAAGTTATGCATTTAAATACGAATTCATTATAATTCATAGTTCATACTAATTTATATAAAAAAGGCGTCTTAGAAATTTCTTAAAAACTAAAAATTACCAGACGGAAAAAATCTTTCTAATCATTGCATGGCCGAGTTCATTGCAATATGCTTTATATTTTTATACAAAATAATTTCTTCGCTCGCATATTTCTAAATACTTTTTGCCGTCACCTTAAGGTGCGGGTTTATGAATAAAACCATTTAAACGTTTATATTAGACTATTATGTTATTTATTTAAAGCACGTATGTTTCATTCTCTTAAAACGACACACCTTGAATAAACACTATTGAAGTGGATACTTGTAGATTAAAAGATATCAGATTGATAATAGTATCGTGTACCTACATTAATATTAATTATTAAACCTGACTTGCGAAATGATTCACATTTTATATTTATATTGTACTTATAAGTACATTCCTGCCTAGGTATCGAAATAATATAATTTTATATTATGTTGATCGAACGCTTGATTGCATATGTACCTAATTTTGACACGTTTGGTTTCTTTTTAGTTAAGAAAGTCACAATATTTCTTGGTTTTCGTTACATTTATAATATGGTGTATTTATTGGCAAAATATGTTTAAGTGACGTATAATAAACCTGTAACAAAATTTTCATCTCAAGCTATATTGAGACCGCTTCTCAAATTATAACTAAAACCAAAACATTGCCATACATAACAGTACGTTACTACGCCATTTTTATGCATAAATGAGAGTGTACGTAGGAACATACAGTGTGGCCAACATTATTAATAACTTAACGATAGGTGTTTACTCAGACATTAATATATGCGAAACGATGCGACTCCCACGCAAACACGGAACGCCTTTACTCGCCTCCTACAGGGTTGCCAGGTGTTTGGGTTTTACCAAAGTATTGGGTAATTTTGATAAATGGTTATGTGCTCGCTTTTTAGAAAGAGGACTACAAAGAGCTTCCGCGAAAGCGGATGTTGATTTCGGTTATAGAAACCTGTGGGTATTTTTTGTTGAAAATAACAACAAGACCATTATTAACCTTTTAGGAACACAGTATAACTTATTCTCAAACAAGGTTAACAAAAATTAACTGAGCCGGAGGATCATCTGATGGTAAGCGACCATCATGATTCATGGACAATCGCAAAGCTGGACGCCTCGTTGGCGCTGGCTTTAAAAGTTGGAAAAACCAAACTATCTACGATACAAGATCCCCGTCTGTCTATGAACTTTTAAAATTATTATTTATTTTAAAACGTTTTTCCAATAAGTAAATACAATCTGGCAACCCTGCTAGATTCATGTGATGTCGTATAACTGCCCATTATTACAACGAATAGCTGTTTATGACGAAACATCTTACTTTCTAGCTATACAATGCCCTGTTATTGCATCTGTTCGTCGCTTATAATGAGCGGTAAGTACGTCGGTAACAATGACTGTTATAAAAAAGTGCCCACCTGTTATAGACACCTAACTGTTTCCTTCCTGCTATGAAGGGCCATAGAATAAAATAATTGACAAATTACAATCACTTTGAGTTATAGAATACGGCTTCCTGTTTCTCGAGAGAAAAAACTCTGTGTAAAACCCTTAAATTTTACTGTAGTATTATAAAAACATTATACAATTTCAAAACGATTCTATTTCAAGATAATTAAGAACCTAATAGCATTCGCATTCGAGGTCGCTATGTTACTTAATAGCACTAACAAAAACTAATAACTATCTAATTAAATATACTAACCGGCTGACCTCCATAAGAACAAATTTAAGACGAAAGTTTTATCTCATTATTATCGTCAGTAATGCGTTAATACAGCTCCCACAGAGGTTACATAAGAGGAAGTCATACGTTTAATTAAAATGTTATCAAACCGCGATAACAGTGTTATTTTGTATACCAAATTATACTTCACTTTAATATCCTGTAAAGCTATACCTAATCTATTTCATTAGATTAATTAACTTTAAAAGAAAATTCTTTCAGTTATTTTGACGAAATGTTCATAAAAATGTGCAAGTAATGAAAGAATTATACATATACCCAAAAACAAATAAACAGGTCGGTGACCCTTTTTATTTATAAATATTAAAATGGTTGTTGTTGTTATTTATATTTACTACTATTTCTACCTTTAAATTCTAAAAGAGGGAACTATAGGTCAGTTGCCTGTGGTATATTCTTGTTTTGTAATACCTTTGTACTATGAATATTTAAAAAGGTGTTACTATAAGTCTAGTTGAATAAATATCCGACAATAAATCTGTACATTTTGAGTAGGTAAGAAAGCTTAAATCGAATTTAAGAACAGGAAACTTCACAAAAACATCTAAAACACAACCTTATTTCGAACAGCGAGAGATTACGCGATCACTGCTTTGAGGTAAGACGTCTAAATCTTGTGTCATCACTCACGACGCGGACGCTTCAGAGGGCATCAATCGCGGGCTTCCCTCCGCCAAATAATTCCCGCTTATACCAACTTCGCGACTGCCATTACACTTTATATTGACTTCAGTTTTACGAGCCCCGTCTTGTTTGTCTAAACTCGCGTTGTATGCTGATACGTTTCGAGGAAATTTGTTTTAATAATGTAACGTATCGCTCGGTTTGACGTTGATAAAGTAGTGAAGTATGTGCATAGGTAAGATAAACATAATTAGAAATACTTTTCAAATCCTTTATTGGAATTGTTCTATATTCATTTTGAAATAATATCATAGAACATTGTTAATGATTATATGTACATACAACTATTACAAAGTTTTATTATCGAAATATGTTAATAAATAACAAACCCGTTCCGCAAAGTGTACTTTTATTTATCTGAATTACAGATTTAGTTAAACTAAATATTGCGATTATATAACCCAGTAATTATACTAGTGTAGGTTTATTGTCTACAGATAACCCATATAGTAGCAAGTAACACAAACAGTAACGGTCTGATAGAGCCATCTATCCCGTAGCTAGGCCCGTCCTTGGCGCGAGGTTTTTATTTACCGACGCCAGTGTTCATTTCCACACATTTTCACTCTTGTTTTATTTATACAGCTATCATGTTTTCTTTCCCCACTCTGCAGGGACGTTTATTTATTTTTGTAACCAAAGTTTTGTGTTCCGTAAAGTTAATAAGAAGACTATAATCATTAGTTCGAACTAAAACTAGCTGAAACTTCTTTTGTTTTCTCTTCTTTGTACAAAACAATACAAATGTTATATTAACCGTTAGTGGCATAATAAAGCCTATCCCCTAATTACCTAAACATAATAAAACACGAGTACCCATCAGAACAATTGCCTATGTGAACTGTGGCTTGCGTGCGAGCACGATATAACGGCGCTGTATCGCCGAGTGCATTTTGTTACGGCTTGCTAACTAGCCACCGCATTGTCGACTGCTATAATATAACGATCTTGTTCAACTTCCTTATGCCTACTAATATTATACAGCCGAAAGTAACTCTGTCTGTCTGTCGGTCTGTTGAGCTTTCACGCCAAAACTCCTGAGCCGATTGTGTAGAAATTTGGTAGGCAGATGGCCTAGAGCCTGAGAAACGACATAGACATACATTTTAAATTGAAAAAAAGGGAAGTCCACGCGGACGGAGTCGCAGGCAACAGCTAATATTAAATAATAACGCAACTGTATAAATAATTAACTCCGCCGTCTTTGGGAAAGATGCGCCTTGCTTCTTGGTAAACGCTGCGTTGACAATGGAAGGTTAATGAGCTGGTTGTTACTTAGCGATGAGCGATTTGTTTTGTTTTATCGTCATCTTACTGATGTTACATTATTACATCATCGGTGACATTATCTTTAAAAATATATATTACGACCGATTTCAGTCAAAAGGTCAAATAATTGCTTGCCTTTGTAACTCAACCTTAAACGGGATCATAAGAATATTCTCTCGAAAATCTTTTGATCAAAATTTTTTGATCTCTCCATATTTTAATAAGTAATGTCGGGGTCTCGAAGGGTCGACATTTTCAGAAGACAGACCATTTTACAAAAGATTTAGTAGTGCGTCAAATGATCATCCTACTTATGACGACATTATCGGAGAGTTCAAAAACGGTTCAATTAAAAATATTCACTTGAAAGATGTGGACATATTAGGTACTATTACAGGAAACTCAAATTGATTTTATGTATTGCCGATTTTTTTTTCTTTAAAATGAGTTACCCTTACATATTGCGCACGTGTCTGTCATATTGAAACAATATTCTGCCATCGTAATATATCACCTAAAGAGGCAACCGCGTGGCTCGCCACTTGCCAGCCATTAATATAACGGAGTGTAAACTAAATTTGTCAACAAGCCCGTTGTGATTTCGGACAGACCATCGCTCAAGTTGCGTCACAGCCAAGACTTTATTAAGTCGGCTACCATTAATTATGTTATAAAAATAAGCTCAAAGTATGCAGCTATGCGACGCAATTTAAATACCTTTACCATACTCTAATTTTGTAATGTTTTGTCGTCGGATATTAATAAGTGACTGGAGTGAATTATTGTGACGAAAGATCGCGTACAAAATTGAAGTATATATAGTAGTGTGTAAAACGTAACTCAATGCTTATATAAGAAGTACTTCAGCCACCTCAGTGGAACTTAGATAAACCTTGAAAACTAAGCCGAAAGTATGCGCTATGCGACGCAATTTAAGTACCTTTAATCTTCTCTAATTTTGTAATGTTTTCCCTTCGTATATAAATAAGTGATTATTGTGATCAAGAATCTCCTAGAAACATAATACTGACTTAGTTATTCGATGAATAGTGTACCGTAGTGCTTACATACGAAGTACCTTACCCACCTCAGGATCAAGCACCGAGCGTTGACACAGCTGCATAAATAAGACAATTCTATTTACTATAGTGGTATGCATAAGCAGAATCAGTGCGATACGTGCGCTGAGTCAATCCCGAGTTCATTGTCATACCACCTAGAGAGATCGCCGCTTGAACCGAGATTAATGAGTTCAAATACCGAGCTTACAGTGCGAGAGCTTTCAGTTATATGCACTGGTACAGGTAATACATAAGTCTACGAATATGATTCTATGTTTACGCTAAAGTTATGTTGAAAATAATTTGTATTAAAAATTTAGCAGTTCCATACATCACTTTAATTACATTACGAATGCATACGAAACTAGAGCTGAGTTTACTAGTGTCTATGTTGTTGCCAAGAACACAATATTATAAAATAAGCATATTCATAATTAAATAGAAAATAGACCCGTTCAATAGCCAAATCCGGCTGCTAAAAGATCAAATCGTGGCAATTAGTGAACTATTTACTTACTCCAGTTCGTAATCCAGTTCGGGACGTACAAAGTGCTTCTGAACACGAAACAATAAACAATATTTACATAGAAACACGGATTTACATCGCCGAAGCCGTGAACTTAGCCGAGGGCGTTCCTACCCGAGGTAATGGAAAATCATTTCTACAAACGTAATAACGTACAGCCGTGAAAAGATCGTAAGAAGATATGCTTGAGCTTCCTATGTTATGATGTAACGTGAAGAATTACACAATATTAACAATATTAGACTTCACGACAAGGCTGTACCATGTTTAGTCGACGACGACACATCTTAAAGCTATAACATTTCATTGGTATGTCATTTTAATTAATCATATGATTAATTAAATGATAACATTATTTTTTCCTCTCGTCTCACACTTATAAATAGAATTTTTAAGAATTGATTTGAAATTTTAGAATGTATTACTATTTGTATTAATTTGTGTATTCATTTTAGGTAGAGATTAGGATAACAAATACATTACTAAAAGTTTGACTGCGTTGGGATATATAGTAAACTTAAAAGCATTATTTAAAACAAAGCACTGTAATAGCAACAGCTTAATAAAATCGAAGGCAAAATAGCAGAAAATTTCCAACGGAGCGCCTAATAAGTGGAGACGTCGCCGGACGCAAGCAGACGTAAACAATTTAACGCCCGCTCTGAAGCCGAAGCAACGGGCCGAATAAACGCAATGCCTATTAAAGGTACATTAACCGAAGGCCTTCAGAGCACTGTCTCGTGGGGCAATAAAAATATACTCCACATCGGATGTCCTTTGAACACTAGAAATTCATTTTATTTGCTTACGAAGTGTTTTCAACTGTGAAGAAGTCTTGTGCAATACAAAGGGAACCCATTGTTGGAAATCCATTCATTCGCACTTATTGCTGCATTCCAATACGCGTCCATACGATTGAACCATCGTAATGGAAATTTTAAATAACGTATAGGAGCAAATTATTTATTTTATACAAGGAAAATTGTTCCTTGTTCCTAATGAAGCTACATCAAACTTTATCACAAACGAATTATTATTGTGTATTATTAAATATAAGGACTTATTTTAATTAAGAACTACGCACTATAAAAAACACGCGAAAAACAAACACATTATATTTATACAAGTGGTCACAATAAAGTTGCGTCACAGACCTTGAAGCCGCTCTTGATAAGCGTAAAATATGTTCACGTTACCTGTAACAAAAAGGAATAAAAGTTTAATATTTACATAACTCTGTATCGTATAACTACTGCCCACTCTACACTTAATCCATTTAAAGGACAACCTATCGAAATAACACCAACATCGCCATTCCACACAAAATTAATTCTATCATTATAAAATCACAAGGTACAAAGATTTAGTTTTTCTAACTGTATACATGTTCATACATTTTCAAGCTTATTCTAATGGTATTGAGTATGTAAATACATTCAAAACCAAATTCCTACTGTCAATATAATATTGTAGTTGTATTTGTCATTATAATCTACGACATCTCGTGGTTATTTATGCAAACTGGTAGTGGTGGCATAAGTTTTAAACCTGTTGGCTGTTACTGACATTATACGTTAACATATTATATCCGAGATGTAGAAATAATGTCGCATAATTGAAATATCCTTCAACCGTCCTTGGCGTTTACTCGTGCGTGAATAAAATATATTAAAGTAATCCTAATGTTTGCTTGTATAAAAACTTGATTATTATTTAGAAAATAGTCTCGATAAATATATAACTAACCGAAAAAATGTGATTTCAGAACACGTAATGTAAGAACCTATTACAAAACTTATAACGTAACGTAGATTATAATTTCAATTATTTTTTCTTCTTCTAAAAGATAACATACCCTCCAACGATAGAATATATTCCTATGTCAATAACAACTGTGATTATTAATAATTATATTAAGTTAGAGGCCACAATTATTGTTCTGAAATAACCGATCGTAACAAACAATGTGTCTACGTAGTCCTACCCCAATAAGGAGCCAACTATCTGAACAATAAATCAGCAGTGTCATTTGGTAAAATTGTTCAAATCTTTAAGGCGTCACCTTTCCTTCCGTCCTTTTCACCGCGGTAGTAATATTTATGGCTTCCTACCGCCTCCGCGTAACCAGCCCCGCTGTAAACACTATTGAGATCTTTATTATTGAAACATATGGATATATCTTGCGAAATATTATTAATAAATCGAGGATTAACATTCTTCGTTGTTATCGTAATCACGGATTTACGTAAATAAATTCTTATCCGCTCCGACCAACCTACGCGTTTTTAGCAAATATAATTCAATAAGGTAAACTTAAAAAATACATAATCGAATTTGCTTTTATTTATCCTCATACATTAGCTGGCCTGAAGTTACTTCCTTTACGTTGTACCTACCCTACTACCTATAACGGTATACCCTACAACTACACTTCTTTCATTACTTAAAAATATCCTCGGGCTTCAAGGATTCTAAAAAAATAATTATCGAAATACTGTTCAACTTATGCACTTAGCAACACATTTGTCCATTCATTTTTAAATTAAAGTTGGAGCAACATAATATAGGTCGGTAATAGATGTCATTAAAAATTATAAGCGCATAAAATGTATCCGATATAAAAGCGTATACCGGGAGTGGCTTCGGCATCACAATAGCTCACTGTCCTTGAATTAGCACCGGAACCATTGTCAATGCGCACAATAACGAGGGATTGGCTTCGCCTAGATTCAACTAGCGTGCACCAAACAGATCTGCAGCGGATAGACGTCGCAGTAATGTTTAATGCATCGTAATGCAAATTCTTTGGCTCTAGAATAAGTCATTTGAATTACTAAAACGTATTAAACACCTACCTACTAACACTAATCGATGGACCGTTTATTGCATTTTTCCTCCACGTACGAGTATCATATACATACATAGTATAAAACAAAGTCCCTATCCGCCGTCTGTCTGTCCCTATGTATGCTTAGATCTTTAAAACTAGGCAACGGATTGTGATTCGATTTTTAATAGATAGAGTGATTCTTAAGGAAGGTTTATAAGTATACTATTCGTTGCGTTGCATCCGTGCGAAGCTGAGGCGGGTCGCTAATATTTTCATACTTTGGGATGATCGCATGTAATTTATTTCCAAAATTCTATTACTTCTGGTCACTCGATGACACGTATCGGGTCACATTTTGATGGCCTCTATTAGATATGCCTACTGTCGGTCACTCCATCAACGTCGAAAGGGCACGATAATTATACGAGACCAAGAGGGTAATGACGATCATATCCCATTATAAACCCGCTTGATATAAGGTTATTAATAAATTGATGTAATCAATATGTATTAAATTTCCACGTTAACATAAGATTCATATTTATTGCAACCAAGGGTTATATATCATTAATACTATAAACACCCTAACATTGTATCATATTAACACTTATCTCCACCACACGATCCCGACAGTCCCTCAATTCCTTAACTCATTAATTACGTAAACAACATTTGAATGCACTCAAATTTTCCTCAGGTAGCGTATAAAAACATAATGTAGGTCAGTCGGCCGTGCCTGCAGCCGACATCGCATCCCTTCGCAAATAAAATCATCCTCACGTACCCCTAATTATGACCGTTGCCAGAGAACCTACTTTACATGAAAACGCAGTTATTTTGCAAACATTAATAAAATGTGCATAGCCTGGGTGGTTAACAAATTTTTATTTTTACTTTTCACACATAAATAACTTTCATAGATATACGTGCAATGTTTTTAATTACGCGCGTTGGTAAATAAAAGCAACACTATATCAGTATCCGTTGTTATTGGATTTTGTGATGTAGGGAGGCCTTTGTGTACAATATGAACAAATTATTGCATACAGTTCTCTTTTTATTTGATCATTTTTCACTAACACCATCGCACGTCGCCCAAACATTTACTGCTACAATTCGCTTGGACTAATCAACATACCTACACAATTGTATATCTATGTAGATGAGACGCTTAGGTACGTAACAAACTGATTAAGACAGAGAGCAGTGTAATTTCATGACGCTATTGATGTAGAATCTAGATAGCGCTTGTATGCGGACTAGTAATGCGTCATCGTTATCGATTTACTAGAGAATAAACCTCTTGATATAGCTTCGGAGAATGGAAAGGTTGTTGTCGGCCCACACACTCGACAGAAGGACGGAGCCAGGGGAGGCTGAGGTCATGTTCGTCGATACAATTAAACCAGATAAGATAAAGGATATCTTAAGAACTTGCAAGTCCCTGAATATTAATTAAGTCATTAACGGAGAATTGTATTATGTTAAAGATACGTATATTTTCGTAGTTTTTACATGATACAGTCCTCCATAAAATGAATGTTATTTTATGTTAAACGAGTTACATTAAAAGAACTATCGACGAACATAAAAAGTATCGGACGCAATCAGAGAATTTACTCGAATTGAAACTTACTGACCCAGAAACAGTGATTGAGTTTGATTGTAGTCCAAACAAGGCTTTATTCACACTGATTGATCGTATAGTTTATACTTTCCACGAAAACACATTAAATTTTAAGTCCTTTATACCATTCTGATTGCTTCGTATGATGTCAACTTTGATGGAACATAAAAGAAGCATCGCATCGGCTTTAATTGGCAATGATGATAAAGTCATAAATTATATCGGTGTTTAATTAAAATCCTAAGCTTATTGTGTTAATAAGTTGCCCGTAAATCTGAAGCGAGTTTATGACGTCATAAATTCCGGTACGTAATCGCGCCATAAAACCTACGACCTGCGAACTCTGTTGCACAATAGTGTTATTTAATACCGGCAGCTCTTATCTGAGTATCGTGTGTGAGGACGTCGGTGGTAGGATAACATGTTCTCACAGGATCAGCGAAACGAAAAAGTATGGGAGCATTGTTATCTGCAAGGAAGCAACCCTTTATCGCGGTTGAGTCACGGCCGCCCGCGGCGCTGTATTTAGGTTAAATGTGGCTTGTTGCAACTCGATAACTTGACGCGTCAATGCATATCGATATGCGGGTATATACAGCGGTACGCGATGGGCTTTTTGTACCGCGATAACGTAACTGTGCTTTTGGAAATTGTAACCGTTATACGTTTCACAACGGGGAATATGTATTTTATTTGTAAGAATTGAAACAAAATTAATATTTACCAAACTCTAAAAGCATAAAACATGAATAACTGAACTATATAAATCATTATTTAAATTACAGGTAACCCAATAAAAACATTTACGAGCAATCATCCCAGCAAACGTGCATCTGGTTCATCTCCAACCAGACTACACTATAATCGAAATACAATAACTAAACAGTTCATTGCTTCAACACAATACTGGTATCTAATGACGAACGATGAAATTACTAATTAATTCAGATATATACACTCATAACTAAATAAGTCTGGCGGGAGACACGTCGTCGGTGAACAATACCCGCTGATTCATAGCGTGGATAACGCAACTGTTTTGTACACAATATCAGTACATAAAGCACTCAGCGCCTGATGTTGTTATGACATGGGATGTATTTCGAGTTGTGTCACGAAGATACTGAATATTAATTGCAGCGATTGTCTTCTTAACGAAACATGAAGCGAAGTGTTAAAAGTCGTTGTGGCGGCTAATTATTTTATGAAGTTTGGTTTATAACATACCAACCTGTGCCCTGGAGTTTAACAGGCGTTTAATGTTTTTTTGGGTTTAATAAATAACCTGTGCATACTCATGAAAATATTTAATAACTATTCTGGTACTAACAAAGTACTAATAAGCGAATTTTTCCTTTTATTTAGCTGTGTTTAAAAATGATAAAAATAAATAAGATACTAAGCAAAACGAAAATATATTACACCGTTTACATCTTTCGCAAACTTCATTGTCTATGCTGTTGACCTTAATTCTTAAGTTTAGCGTCGCTGCACCTTTGCAAAAATAATTCTATCGTGTAGAATTATTGAAAATTGAGTCTTACATTGGAGGTATAAGGTTTCTTTTCAGACGTCGTCGTTTGTATGAGCTTAACGCATTAATAGAACTAATGCGATTATGTCACCTGCACTAACTTGATTAAAAAATCCAGGTTCAACGTTAGTCGGTAAGTGAAATATCGGACAAGGAATTCAATTAACCGGGGCGTAGCGGTGCGCTGCGGCATCGTTGTGAAATGAAAATTTCGATAACGGTCAAATTAGCTGGAAGATCGCCGCGGACAGGTTTTACGCAGCGCTATAAAGGGTTATCGATACTCCGGTTGGCATGCGATGAAATTAAGGCATCCAATTAAGACTAAAACAACTGCTACTTGTACCGCTTTGCCTTTCAAGTCTTAAAAAGTACTTCAGTACATTTACTTTACGTTTAACTATTGAAATAACAATAAAAAGTATACGTTCCTTGTACTGAGTTACTCATTTAATGTTCACTACTGCTGCTTAAAACTTTCGTAAAGAATAGGTCACGTTACTGACGTAAAACTAACTGCGTTTTGTCTTGACAACTCAGCTAGTAAATTACCGAAGTTTGAAAGTTTAACAACGAACAATGCCAACAACAATATGGCAAGTCAAAGTAATTGAGGACAAAAGCCATTGTGACTAATCATCCATCAGTCACAATTCATTACAAATATTTGAGCGGCCTACACCTAATGATTACAAAGGGCCAATAATTAATAATCAAACAACAGAGCTGATAGACCGCAAACTTATCATTAATTGTTTGTAATGAAAATTCGTTTTTAATGTCTATCGAAATTGAGGTTTATAAAGGAATGTATACAAGACCATTAGGTCTTTTGTGTATTAAAAAAATGATGTATCATTTCCTTTATAATAAAAATTCTAAACCTTCATATTACTGACCTTAATGACTAATTTAACAAAGGCACCTGAATAGATGAAATAAGGACTTTGAAAAGACGACGTACAAAAAGGGTATCTTAAAAGCCGTCCACTAACCCCAAATGGTATGGGTATTCTATCTATTATAATAAACCGATTAAAAGTGCACATTCCCCTAACTCGCATTACTACAGAGGCAGTCCATCACGCGATAGTCTCGTCGGAAGAGATGTGAGGGGAAGGAAATTGAATCCCATTCATCGTTCAACCCGTTCAATTCGCTTTTGATAAATATCAAACTCAACTAGAATAACATATCACCAAAATATATATTTCGTTCAGCACGGACGATTGAGCAATATATTTTTCAACAAAAATTCGGAGTACTCATAAACAAAACTATTTACAATCGGATTGTGCGATGCGTGTTCAAGAATCTTCGAGAAATCTTTTAAACGTATTTTAAAATATTATTTTCTATCGAGAAGTTTCTACGATAATTTAATCTCCTATAAATATGAAATATACTACTCGTTTTGTAATGGCCATAAACATAATTACAATCATAAAATACGCATGCATCTTAAGCGTTATGTATTTGGAATGCATCCAAACATGCTTCATTGATTAATATCTTACCAATAATTTATTCCTAAATTACCTCCTATCGACTGTAATCCATGCTCATTAATTATCTAAATTATATCGACCCACTACAGATGTATAATTTGAACGCAGAGAAATATTATTTACTTCATTGACATACCCAAGTAAGCATACCTACTTAATACGAGTAACACAAATTATGGTTACGAAAGAGTCGATTGCTGTAGATAATTAATAAAAAATTGTGTCGAAAAAAATATATTGAGAACGATTTAAAGCATTTGATAAATGTCCTTGATTCGTATCCTTAACATCGCACAAGCTGTAAAAGTAACTGGTATTTCAGTAAGTAGATCAAGATTTTATCTGAACAACATTATGCAATACTACGATTACCAAACACAGATAGAAGAGGAAGTTAAAATTGATTAGGCAAACTTAATATATAATACTCTACTTGATTACGTATTTTTTCAATAGATATACGAGAAACCTTGGATATTTATTCCGCATTTAAGTTTTTTTTCTCTTTATTTATAAACTTATAAACTAAATACACATTCATACATTAAATATATCTGTACTATATAGACTAGGAAGCATAAAAACCAGGAGAACAGAGAGCAGAAGGAGATCATTTATTGAGCCGGTAATCAGATCGCGACCGGCCAGTCAAGCGTGCGCCGGTCGTTGCCTCCGCTGACACGACTCCAATAATAATTATTCAACTAATGAGATGCACGACATATTGTTTGTTAATGGGTGCCACGAACTTATAGAACGAGGACAATGTTTAATTAATGCGAAATGAACTGATAAAGTAACTTGATTGTTCCTTGTTTAACACAAGAAGGAAAAATATTATATAGTAATTTTTAATCAGTTATTTATAAAAAAACGCTAATTAAGGCCTAGTTAAAATAGTGAATACGAGCAATGAACCGTATTATTATATAACACCGAAGGAATGCTTTTGACAATGAATGATAATAATTAATTGTACCTATATGTAACTACAAAATTTACCACGTGTTTGAACAATCACGAATTACTCGAATGCCATTCATAATAAATAATCCATAACACGTTATCGCGTCAACATATAAACAGTCCCTAAACTCATTTAACATTCCAAGCAACCACGCATATAATTAATCAATTATTAACACGAAGGTGAGTTTGCACTTACACTTAAGTGATAAGGTAAAGGCTGAATACTGATAATGTTTTAATATAAATGGATATCTTGCGCTCCTCCGCTAGTTCTATTAAGAAACGTATGCGTCGAAAGTGTTATACGAGTAGGATTAGACAAGATAGATAGTGGTTATAACAATTTTATATTGCTCTTGAGCAGTTTTAGGGATGCCTTCAAATTTTTAGACCTGGCATAAGCAAGACCCTTACGATATTACAAACTATGATAATTCATTGAAACATAAATTATACAAAAAAAAAATTAAAATTAAAATAAATAAAATAAAATTAGTTTAAGTTTTAGACCTCGAGGTCTCGAGGTCGAATTACAGTAATAATCGAAAGCCACACTATTCGCGAATATCCGAGTATGTAATCGAAAAATATCGGTTAAAAATTTTCGCAGGTGGAACCACAGGATGCAGCCAGTATAGAATGACAGAGTTTATTATTATAATGCCACAGGAAATATTATTTGATAACACATAATATAACGTACTTTGTACCTACTTATATCGGAGGAAACCTGCCGACTTAGTGAGATAGACGACAAGTCTGCCAGCCTTTCTTAATCAACATTAATGTTTATGACGTCATTACTGGCCACCACAAGTGCACGGAGATAAGGGCCACTCGAATATATTATTATATCTCATAATGTTTACCAGAGATACGACCGACTACCGGATTCCAAACGCAGACACATCATGAAGGTATTACGCAGTTACAAAACTGAGGAATTATTTAGGCATTATTGCATATTATTAAACATTGACAGTCAAGTCACTCATAATAACTTATGATATAACTATTCTACAACAATGAATCGCCAAATGTGTTGCTTACAACAGAACTCGACAACAGCTGAAGCTGTTTTGATAATTATTTCGGTCCGGCCGGTTATTCTTATAAAAAGTAAGACACTAAAAACTACTACCATACCGTGACATTTGCTCGACATTTTTAATTAAAGTTCACGCTAAAGTAACCTACTGTTGATATACTCGTATACCTATTATAACACTCAAGGGGTGCCGACCTAAGCCTTGATATTCACCTGTCACAGTTAAATAACCTTACAATAACAAGCAGCTTATGTTTAATTTATATTAAACGCAATCGCTTTGACATGACAAACCAACAATGAAATTGTCGTATGAAATATAAACTGCATACTCGTACTATATTTAAAAAACTGCCTATAATTTACTGCGATTACAGGCTCGATTTTTATGTTGGGTTTTTATTAAATGTTACGGCTTGAAACAATTCAGAATTTAAAGCGCCAAATTCATGCAACATAAACTTTCAATGGAAAACTAGTTGCTCGATAAACTAAAACCAATCATGCTATGTAAATAACAAACGATCAACCGTTTCCCTTGACACGACGCGGACGTAGGAACCGACTTGCGCATTTCACGAATTTACCGAAATAAAATTGCATATATCAGTACTTTTCGTACTTTTCTGCTAGCGTGTATACCCAAACGTTCATAGCCAGTTCTTTTAACAGAAAAAAATAATAGAACCGTATTACATTGTTTCAAGTTTGTCAAAAGACTGAACTCGACTGTAGAATACGCGATCGCTCCACCTGACACGGCAAACAGCTCACGCGTATGATAGAGTTACCAAAACATGAACATAATAGCTCGTATGATATCGAGCCTTGGCAGGCCTTGGGTTAAATGGGGGCACTAATAAAGCGACACTCGATACCACGTGTGCGCGAACAGGTCCCCGCGCTGGGGACTAGGGACAATGGATCGTTTCCGCGCCTTGCCATCTCATTACTCAGAGGATGTGCTTTTCAATCTCATTTGTCTGTCTCCGTCTCTCTAATATTGTTTGGAATTAATGTATGTTAATAAAAATATGTAGTAGAATCTGTCTACATATATATAATCAATGTTGAATATACAATCAAAAATCATTTTGGAAACTTCGAAAATAGGACAATATTGAAATGTAGATAGCGCCGCCTACATTCAAATGTAAACCACCGTCTCTGCAAAACGGCGAACTTAACTTAAAATTAACTTTCCAAGTCACCGCCTTAACATGACAGTTAGGTAATCGGGGAACAATTCAATGGTTTTAAACTGAAAAGTGCTCGGGTCGTGTAACTTTCTCAGCGACTCTTCGAGGAAGAAATATGCGGAACAAAGCGGTGACAGCTGTTATTGTGCCGCTCGGCACTAAACAGTGGCGACATCAACAACCCACAGAGAGCTCTAATCGTATCTTCCGGCCAATAAACAGCTACGAACAATGACTGACCAGACATCTTTATAAGTTGCTTTAAGAAACAAAATGGGCAAACAAATGTTAAAAAATCATTATTTTATACAGAAATTTAATTGTATTAATTTAAACTAAGTATTTAACGAATTCGTTTGTATTTTAATTATTGTTTATAGAACGATACACTTCCTGTAAAACTGTAAAATATGCGAAATTACATACCTACATTTACATTAAATTACATTTCACTTTCGTTGTTTACAAATCAAAGTCAAAAGTGCAAACAATTTCACTTGTAATGATAGAGCCGAGTCATCATATCACGTAAATCGATAAATAAATAAATTCTACTTCCTGGTGTAACCGCTTACAGTTGTATACTCTAGGCACATGTATCAGATCGTAAGTCGAGAGACATTTCGACAGCATTAAGTATGTAATATTTTATCAAACGGTTTCGGTTTTCGTAATCACCAGTGCATCAACCGCAGTGAAACGACCTGTGTTAATGGCAATGTTTTATTGGCTTGCCCTAATTGCCTCCCGTCCCGCATTAACATCGTTTTCGTGCTGACCTAGATAAAATATTATGCGACTTGTTTTCCGAATTCTCGGCGGTTTCTTGAGAAATGCGGCTGATGCATAAATCACTGCGCATTACTTACATCTGTTTCGCTATTTGTTAAGACATTTATATGAAACACAATTTGTTGTTTTAAATTTCTAAACGAAAAATAAATTCCTACCATAAATTGATCGGATCAAAAACCCTAACATATGCGATCAAGTAAAAGAAATGCAGGTCCAGTAATAACAGAGGCAACATTTTCAATTATCCAAGTGAACAGTCAGCTGAGCCCGAAATGTATCCAACACTTTTAGAATGGATGCGAGCCCGACGCCTTTCAATCACCTGCCCTGACAGTCACACAAAAGAAAAACGAAATAGCAAACGCTTTACAAAGTTATCGATTTTATCTTCTATGCATAATGGATGAAATGCCAAAGAGCATGCGTTACGAGTACAGCAGACTGTCAGACTTTAGAAAGGACCTAGGCTTGTTTTGCCATCGTAAAATAATTAATGTACCCAGTTAGAAGCGATGTGCGTAGATAAAATAAACGTAGTGCGGTGTTAAATAGCGACAGTGTAATAAACAAATGCTATAAATAATAGACCCACCTCTAGACCGGTTGCGACGGCCGTGTGGTAATGCGAACATATCAACAATACAGTTGTAGCTGTAAAAACTAGTACCCGCAACAGGTGGGATTACATCTTAGGCTAGGTATAACGAGCGCACACCAATCCGGTTCTGTCGGCGATCGGCAAGATTGACATCAACACACGTTCATATTTTATTCAGCTATGAATTAAGCACTGGGACAAATATCTGATAAAACAATATGATATCGGCTTATCCATTCAGAGCAGATTGCCTTGAATGAAAAGGAAATCCTTAAGTGCATTTACATGCACGAAGTTGAAAAAACTTTTTCTTCCGGACTTATGAATATGCGCTGTTTTGATATTGCCAGTACAGTCAATTAAATTTCATGTAATGATACAAAGATATCAACGACGAATTGAGAGCATTAACCGCTGTTACGCAGTTTCCTGCAAAACAGTTAATTTCAATATTTATAGAAGCAGCTGCAAGGTCGCTTGAGGATAATGATCCCCGGCCCATATTTCGATCCCAATATTCTGGTTTCCAAAATGTTAATAACCGACCGATCATCTTTAAATCAATGGAATGTAAACCGCCCACCTAAAAATATATCACAAACTTCAATTAGATAAATTTTGACTTGACCTCGATAACGAAGACCAAGTGTAACGAAAAAATAAAAAGCAGACAGATAGCCGATATAATTGAATCGCTTCAAACGAAAACGTGTTCATCCCAAATGGAACGGGTAACAAAAAGTGATAGATTTAACATCGTCATCTCCGCTAACTCGTTTTCAACTGTGAGATGGATCGATTCCAATTCTTTACAATTTCTGTTGATTGATGAAAAAACAAGATGAAACGAAGGTGATGAGCGTTTCCGGAACGATTTTTATATTTATACCAATGACCAGAATCAATCCGTAATTACCAAAAAGAAGGTTAAATGCTTTAAAATCATATTATGTAAATTAATGACAAAAATATTTCAAACACGGGATTATCATATCTGAATCTGTTGTGAGGTAATCGGGCATATAGCCCATGTTTACGGCCCATAACTGGTCGGTCGAAAGCGATCATTATCGAGTTAACGCTAATTTTCCCTAATAGCATTACCTACAGCTTCATCCATGTTCCTACCTACTGCTATAACCAGTTTATAATCACTTAAATTTCAATCATGCTATCTTTACTTTACAGAATTATATTAAAGTTTATTGAATGTAGATAACAACCCCTATTTAAGTGTAAATCAATAGAGATAATGTATATTGTATGTGTCATGAACTCTCGATTACTTGAGTTACACACCGAACCCAATTACACTTACGTGTTGGTATTATCATTTACTTTGCATTGCGAAGTCTTTGAACTTGTCATATTATGTTACATTAATTTTGATGATGATTACAGATTTTATTAATCTGCTATTGCGAAACTACTAATTAAAGAGAACCGTATAAATACGAATCGATGGTGGGCTCGTGATAAGCGAGGCATTAGAGGCCACACCGTTTAAGTTATTATAGAAGCCTCTTCAATACTCCCTTTAATGAGATTATCCGAGATCCCTCTGACGTGAATCAACGTGTGGAATATTACACCGACGATTCCGATCGCCTTGTTCGTGACCGTTTGTTTCGCGGTAAAATCAATAAATACAGAAAGAAAAACTGTTTCTCGTATAACTTTTAGAGTGACCTAGTATTTGTTTACTTAACGTGTTACGTAAATTGCTATCGTGCTGATTGTTACCTACCGATGACTACAATTGAGGTCTAGTGCTTTGTAAAGATATATGGAATAGAAAAAGCAAATACCACTTTTAAAAAAAGTATCTTTGTAGGTACAGATTTGTTTGTGTAATACTAAAACTCATTAAAGAATGTTCTAGAAAACATCATGATCAAGAGCTCCATTTATGATAATTTAACCTACCACAGTAATAACATTTTAATTGCATCGTAATTACTACTTAGAATTTAAAAAAAACGTTTCAGACAAAACATGTATGACATGTCCGTATATAAAGTATATATAAACCACTATTAAATAAAAAGGATCTTAAATTCCAAATATTATATGCTCCGTCTTTTCAGCAAGGGTAAACAATACAATCGCAAAGTAAACGCTATCATCCTGATCCTCGAGCTGGGTATAAAAACGAATTGTTTAAAACTTCAATGACGCCCGCGTCTGCTTCTGTAAACATTATTTCAACGTAGCATGCAATTATATTTAAACAAAAGGAAAAATATTTCAACGTAAATTGTTATTACCAGTGATTTTCGTCAACAAAAAATCCTGTAGTAAAAACACCAGAAAATGTTAGGGTGATAGAATTTTTTCGTTGCTCGCTGTTTTCATACCTTTCTTACATTTTTTAACTAATCACGTTTTTTAATTACACATGATAAAAATAATATAAGACTCCTCGTGATTTAGCTATGATACAGAAAATAATTATTAAAACTTCAAATAATGCGCATTTAAACAAAACAAATATGTACATTGATATATTAAAAACTATAGTTTAATAAATATGTAGTATATTAATGGAATTGGCCTTGCCTACATTACTAAATGGCACTTTGGTTAACAATTATATTAATAATAAAGAATTTTATAATAATTCATACAAATGCGTAGTCGATATTGGTGTTATATTGTTTGTATTGAAAAAAAGCCTGCACTTCAAGCACTACGTGTAACTTTACGAGGTATTGTCAAAGCGTATCTTTAGGCATATTTATTTCTTCATTGACTTAATCAAGTTATACAATTTAGTAGCTAGAACATTTGCAGGGAGCGTTACCAGTTCATATATTGGCGAGTGTGTACGAATAACATCTCGTAACTACAGCTAATGTACCGTAAACAGCCCGTAATGTCGCAAGTCAGAGGTCGAGCCAGCTATCAACAGCGTCAATATTCCCCAGTAATCTTGTTTACCGTGCCATATGTTACATGTTATGCTTCTATTGAATTATAAACACATAACGGTAGCTGTAAACCTCCCGTTGAATGGCGAACGTTTAGGATTATTTATAGATCTTATATTTGTGCTGTTCATCTCAAAACGATGACGATTTACTTGCTGAAATGTTATATTATGATATCTATAAAAAAGCATGTTTTATATGAAAGATAATCAAGAATAGAGGGTTTATAAAAACAAATAAATGATTAAGAATACAGCAACGAAACAATTAAAAATAAAACATACAAAATAAAACACAAACAAACACACATAGTTCTACTCCTTTACGAAAAAAATTGGTTCTGACAAAATTGTCTTATTACAGGAAAAGCACGTTAAGATACAATATAATCCTATTTAAAATACTAACTCCAAGTAAAACTTTATACTTGTACAAATTTATTATGTACTATATATACTATCTTATAAATCAATAAACGTGAAATATCAGCAGTGCTTCGGTTGCATCATTCTGATATCTAAAGACCAGTAAGTAATCTTAAAATATTATGGTTTGAAACGACGATGTAAACATTCGGCCTCGTTTTGCAATCGTGATAAAGATGTATCTATAAACACAAAAGCACATTGCCAAATACTCACGAATAATCCGTATTTATGAATAGCTAACGATAAAGGATTTTCAATTAAACAACAATGTTGTCTTATAAATTTCGTGAATTGGTAAAATCGCAATGCTAAGCTGCAGAATAATTAAATTCCATTCTGGCTTGATGAATTATTATTCTTATCGACTCGTTAATCACTTTTGTAATCTCAACAAAAGTCAAAGTAAGCTCAACTCAAACGTTTACTCTGCAAAGTCAATAAAACAATTAATACAATTACAACTTTGTCATAATCGAGTCCCAATCGAACCCTTTTCTTTCAAACGGCCGATAAAACAAATTCGGAACTTTCCCTACGGCCTTATGGGTTGGCACGCGTAGCATTCCGCCTTTATTCCCCGTCGCATTGCAGTCTACTTCAAGGACGAACAAAATCCTTACTTGACAACCTGTTCAGAGGTGATTCAGCGGCATAGGACTAAACATTCGCGACGGTCATCGACCGGTACTGAAGGAGACGAACTCTTTATTAGAGTTCGTTCAAACAACAAAAACTAATTTATGTGCAGCCCCTCAATAGATCGAATGCGAAACAATTAGGACTTCGTGTCAGGGCTGGCGCCAACATTATGTTATTGGTTTTTGTGCAACATCCATCTTGTAAAAGATTTAAGCAAAATTATTCTAGAGAAACGGGTAAAAGATATATTTTCACAGCTACGTTTATTTTTATTAAATAAATTCAAAAAATATTATTTTGTGATGTTGTTCGTAAGGTAAATGAACCTCAAAGAATACCTACGAGTTTTATTTAAAAATGAAGGTACCATGAACTACCTCTTCCGCGAGTTTTACTGTTATCCGATTGTTGTTTTGCAACTTTCAATTAATCATTCTTATAACGATAGCATATCGAAACAGTTTTTTAAAGTACGAGAAGTATATGAATTGTAACTTTCAAGGTTTGTCGAAATCATTTTTCTCCTCACCTTCTTATACATACATAACTACATATTCACGTTCACGTCTCTTCTTTCCATATTCCGAGTGTGTCATTCATACACGGCTACTGATTATTTCCACAACCAGTTTCGTGAGTCGCGTAAGCTTCCATCGGATCGTTCACATTTTTCCTTAAGGTCGAGCGCCCCATGACTCATCGCGACCTTCACCTCACCCAGTTGATATCCGCCTTTGAAAACTTTTCATGCATGCGGGATGATTTCGAAACGTTTTGGCCGAATCACAGAAGTTTGAAATTTGCATGGTAATGTTACTTAGTGCGTAGAAGTAAAAGGGGTCATTAACATAGCGCAGTTCAATTGCTATGTTTTTATTACAAAGATCGAACTATTGATCATTAAACACGACCAGCAGTTTCGCCCGCTTGGCCGTAATAAAATGCTACAATTTCATATTGATTGGCATAAGCGTTATAAAAATAATGGTACAATAAATATAATTTTAAAATATTACCTCGTAGTCCTATCACTGTATTTAAACATAAGCTGTAGATTATATGTGATATATATGAGTAGGTATATTTCGTACTTAAAAATATCTCTCAAAACAATATTTGTCCGATAGTTGGCAAATCATGCAGAAAATTTCTGATACAAAAATTGCGACGTACTTCCCTACAATTAACCATGTATGTACCTTTACATAAAAATCTCATTAGTTGCGACAATACAGTGGCCGTTTGCGACGACACGAAACTTTCTAGAGACACAACGCTACAGTATTACCGGCTAAATTACACGTTGCTAATGCGGACATTCGTTGTTAAGTGCGATTTTTATGTGCTGTTAATAATTTGAATGATTGACGTCTCTAATTCATAGAAAGCAAGTAGGCAGACGGTAGTAGTTTATAATTTACAATTGTTTAATTGACATGATGATCGATAAAAAAATATAAGTGATTATTAACTGACTTGCTTGCCACATTCCTACGTTTGACATACTTGATTCTTAAAATAGTTCATTATAATTATTTTGGTAGATTTAAAATATTCTTCACCATTATTTATTTTAATGTCAATAGTTAATTAGGTTTATCACCTCACTGCAAGTATAGCTATTTAAACGTCTTGCAAAATAAACGAAGTAATTACTTACAATTTTAAAATTATAATAATGTAGGTATTATAATATTCAAATAAACGCTCTTGCACAAAACTAATTCAAGGACAGATTGCGTGTCATGTCATGACGCAAACTTATTATTAAACACAGCAAATATTGTTATCTGTACGAACAGATTTTATTTTCTTTCCGTGTAATGAAGGCGATAAAAACATTAGCGTTTATAATCAAACGAGAATTTTTATGTCCATTATGTTTACATTAGACGATCATGTTTAATTTTGAAATTATCGACGTAGGTATGTAATGTGTTTAATGTTCGGATGATTATCTTATACTAGCTGTGTACCGCGGTTTCGCCCGTAGTAAAATATTTTTAATGTATTTATTTTTTTTATCACAAACAAACAATGCATCTGACACTCACCATTAGTGTCTTTTATTAACTTTAAATCCATATAGTAGTAGGTAATTTTTTAAGTTAAAGTAAAAGTAAAAGACTTCTATTATAATCTTACAATATACTTGAGTAAATGACCCATCTACAAATTTAAGAGGATATTCATAATGTATCTTTTTTAAGTTAAAATGCCAATTTTAGAAATGATTCATTCTTCTTAGGAAACTTCAACATAGGCGAGGGGGTTGTCACTTCATATAATACCACTTACCCTTAAACATAAAGTTAGCACGTAACGCTTTTGTATCTCTTAACATTCGCAACGTTAATGTATGTTGTAATGTGACAAAGCACTTGATGCTAAAAGGATCACACCGTAACGGGACCGTAAACATGTTCGTCACGTGTCTCTACATCATTTTGCTAATTGAACTGTGCTCCTCACATAGAATAATAGCACCTAGAACGGCGATGTGAGTACGCAAAGTGAAGCCATTTCTAAGTAGATTTTGTCTACTTACATAGAACGTCGCCAGAATGCGTAGCATCAACATTAGTATGTTTTTCGTAAATTTCAAATTTTCCACATTTATAAGAAAATTTTCTTATAGCAGCAACATTGTTGTGGGCTTGTGTGCGTGTCATCGAACATAAGAACGTGCTAATATCACCTAGGTACATGTATACAGTTTAGGTTTTAATTACGGCGGACCGATTATTAAGGCACTATCAGTCTATGCGTTATACGTCTATGGCTCCTCACTCCACGTCTAACGACATTGGTGCGAGCGAAATTGCTTCACAAATTGCCTACATTCCATCATAGCATAATCATAGAGGCATATGCAAATCATTCACCACCAGGACAGGTTATTTAATTTTAAACGAGAAAAAATATCGAAGTAAACCCGTCATTTGCCAGCATGCTTCGCGCGTCAGGCTTTCGATGTGAATGTTTTAATTGTTTGGCTAGTTGAGGTATTTTTATGACAATTGACTTTATAGAAATGGAATGAAAACTGCGATTTGTTTTGTTTGTAGAAATTGATTTTTATTTTCGTTTCGACATCGTATTTTTGTTACTTTTCAAATAACACAACATGTCAAAGTGTAGCCTAGTGATATTTGAAGAAATACTAGAGGAACTTGTACATTTTATGTTAGTGTATTGAGCTGAATACTGAATAGAATTGACCGCAAATAGGAAGGAAGATACAAACGGTTAATGTATTATAAATTATAATGTATACTAAAGTATCGCAACACCAACGCTCCGGGAGCCCACAAAATGACGTATTGCGAATTCGAGTGCCGACTCGTTTACATTGCATCGTATTTTGCAAGGCATGCATAACAACTGCTTTTGAAAGTATGTCAAGATTGCAATAGCAGAACAGTCGACTCAATCAACAAAGCCAGTAATGCAACGCATCAAAACCTTTCATTAATTAGGTTTCCGTCATGAGCGTTATATTTAATAATTATCTACATTTCGATACGAATTTTGAGCAATATTTTTCAGAATAGTTTAAACATAATTAAATTCAAGAATTGGAAGGATGTTAACGTTTTAAAAACATTTGTCGCATAACTCAGATACGTGTTTTCGAAATATCTTTAGCGTTGCAATATGCTGCTTACATACGTAAGTCCTCACTCCGATGACCCCATGACATTTAGAATCTAAAGTAATACACATATACGACGTCAGTCATGCTATTTTTACTCTGTATTTATTTTATCATACGACAACTGAGAACCAATTTAGTTTTTAAATTAAAATTTATTTACAATGGAACAAGGAGGTCTCTCTCTCTCTTTGTTTAAAGTACCCAGATCTGCTTTATTCGATCAGATTGCGCAAAATGAAAGGACGCATTTTATATGATATTACATTTTAGATCACTTTAAAGCTTCTTTAGCGTTTTTTTTTTCTTACACGCTAACTACGGCTTTTCTTACAGGACATGTCAATACCAATATTGAATTCGATTAAGTAACTAACTTTATCTAAAAGTTACATCGACCATTTGAAACTGCGGTATAGCAGAAAGGAAAATCGATTATGATATTCGTCGTCATACAAACGCTATTGTCATTCTGGCTGAGTGCCACCTATACTCTGATCAAAGGGATTATCATATATGAAATCCTATCGTATCTATTGTGACCGCTATCCCACAATAACATAGAACGCCGACCACAAGCCACTACAATCAATAAACCTGACAACAGCCAGTAGATATAACGGGACTTTGCTACGTAAATATTACGCCGAATTGCCGTTCTATGAATAGTTGTATTTACGAAACAGTAACCCATTGTTTAATGCGCCATTCATGATTACACCCACATACAAAACAAGATTCATCACGTCAGGTAAGAATGGCAATGAGCACGTGATAAATAGGCGTATGTCGCGTCAATCTGTATTACGCGAATTTATTAGGATAGGGTTTAAATCATGACATGCTTTAAACGTAGTATTATCTATTACGGTTCAGAGATGAGTGCCAAAAACGAATGCTTTTAGTAAACGCATTGTCAGATAGATGTTTCTTTAGGAAACCGGTTTGTGTTGATGTCGTGTTCTGACCTCGAGGAGATCGTGACGGAGTGGGCTGTTACTGCACCATAGATCACGGAATGCACGAACGGAGCGAACGTACTTATATACAATTTTATGCCCGGCCAGTAAACGAATTGCGTAATTGCAACTCGACGGTTGACTAAAAGGTCCATTATAAAAAATCTAGTACAGACCGCCAACCGTTTGTGATGCCGTTATTCGTGGGCAAGACTTACTCAACATCCCTTGGCATTACAGCAAAGTTTTAAATCAAGAGGTACAAATACGATGAATATTTTTTAACCGAAATAGGAATTGGGGGCAACATAGATACAGTAGGTACGTATACATATTTTTATCCCAAGCATTGTCCACCATTAGAGAAACGTCAATCACTAGATAATAGGTTCTATTACGTGATCCTTTTCGAAAAAGTCGGTAGTTTGTAAGCAGCCCCAAAGACAATGATTGATGAGGGCCTTGAAAGCTACTGATAAATAGAGACTTTATGTATATTGTTCCGACCATTTACTAGGAAACCTTATTGACTTCAGAACATATATTCCAATATAAATATAACTTTCGCAAAAACTAAATATGAATACCTTATTAGGTGATAAGGTATTAAAATTTAGTTTTTTAACCTACTTGTTGCTGAAGGAAGTAAAATATGTTTAAGGATAATCGAATAGCTTTTTAGTACGTACTAATTAGCCGTTGATATTTTATATGGTTTATCATTATTGACAAAAATAGAACTTACCTTCAAGTATGATCCGTAATATTTGGTGACGTAGGGGCTGTCGCACTGGGACAGCACCATAATCTCCTGCTGTATATCCTCGATCTCATCTTCCGCCTCTTCTAGGTCGATGATCTTGATGGCGACGACTTGCTGCGTCCTGTTGTCGACGCCCTTGAACACTTCGCCGAAGGAACCCTTGCCGATCTTCTCTTGTTTCGTGAAGATCAGCTCCGGGTCGACCTTCTGGAACAATGGCGGGTTTTTACTATCGGTTCTAATTAACTTGAACTCTTCTTCATATCATAATTACAGTTATGATAACATATGAGTCATTTTTTAATAAACAATTGTTATCATGAACCGATTTCAGTTCTGACAATGTAAGTGATAAATTTGTATTAGGTACGTCTCTCAGTGAAGTCGGTTGTTTACTGTTTTTGTTAAAATTTAAAAAAATATTTAAATGAAGTAAATATTATCGACTTAGAACGTAAAAATAATATCGCAATATAATTTTAGAAAATCTACACATACATGATAAAATATTTCAATTATCAAAATGGTACTTAAGATTAGTGTTGATAATAAGTACTTGCCAACTAAAAATAATCTAATAGAGTTGTAAAACTACTAAATACATACGGCGTCATTAGAAAATTCAATTAAATGGACATGGAAAAAATGTAGGATTATCTTTATCAACATTTCAAATATCGCTTTAGATTGTTCTGGTATCAATGTTTAATTGTTTCCTGCCCTTTATTAAAAGCGAAAACAAATAAAATAAAAGGTTAATAAAATAGGGTAAAATTGTTCTTCAACAAAATATTTAAAACAATAAAATAATAAAGGGATTCATATTAACATAAGACGCAGAACAAGACGTTGGAGATCAAGAATATTATTTATGTTGTATAAAGTTTCGAGCTTACGGCAATATTTCACAGAAATATTTCACTCAGGCGCCTTCAAGACTAGTTAAATCTTTTGCAGTACGTGCTTTGAGATATTATTTATCTTTAACATTTTACTTGGATGTATGTGAAACGTCGAAGAAAAAAATCCTTTTTATTTTGTGATTAGTTTCTCTGTCATAAAAATAAATTGGGCGTATTTACCACAAAAAGAACACGAGATTTTTCGCCTCATTGCAAATATTGCGGACAAAAATTGACGGATAAATATCTTTGTATTAGTTCAAACAACCTACAGAGGCAAAATTGTTTAGCGCTGACATTGCTGCAAGAGTCAAGGTTTCGTACAAACGAAACGCGATCCAACATTTCTCTACGTGACACCTTTACAAAACACGCCACACTATGCAAATTCCTGATACGATACTGCGGAAAAATCTGGCGTTGGTTATTTTAATACAAAACTATTCTAAACTATTTCATTGCATGCTACTGCCGTAATTTATACGTTTTACGCGATGTTATTTGATCTGCGGAGCGCAGACATAGTAAATTCGCTACATTAGGTGCAATGCGAAGCATTAAATGTTATTTATTTATTTAGTTTTATAAAGAACATCTTTAGTAATAAAATTTATCTACTTTACTTTTATGACAAGACAAACTTGTGCAATTTTTTTTACTTTATAAGTATGTATTCAACATACAAAATTGAAGATTTGTACAAAAAAAGGTACATAGTTTTTTTTTTAACTATCAGATCGACGATTGTAGGTAGTGAAAGACACGTGGATAATTTTATTGGGTTGAAGGATAACGTAGTGGGGGAGACGTGACATGAATGATGATTAGCGCAAAATTGGAGCATATTGTGATCTTGTAAAAATTTAACCTCGAAGCGAAATTACTACAACAAAATTGAAAGTACATAATTGGTTGTTAGTATAATATTATATAGGAATACGAATATTATTTCAGGACATGTCGTAGTTTTAGTTTATAGAATTAACAAGTGAGACTACATTAATAAAATGTTCTATTTAGATTGCATTTAAGATACATTCACAGCAGAGATCGCGTAACAAAAGAGGCGACAATAACGACATTACGCCCTCTTAAAATTCTACTCGTAAAGGATCCTAAAGGGGCAATAAAACGAGAGAGCCATCGCAGAGCACGAAACGTTTATTAAGTTTCGTTGGATAATTTAAAAAGTTAAAAAATAATGGCACCTTTTGCCGGCGTGTCTAGGAGACTGGACACAGGAGCCTCGTTGCTCGGCGATCTATCTTTTAATTAAAAATGTTTTTAGAGCACGTTCTTGCATTACACGTAAATAAAATGTACTGAGTCTAAAACAGTTTTAACGTTGTAGAATTATATTGGGCCATTGGTTGTAAACTAAAAACAACTTCTGATGCACTTACAAGTGTTACTGTGAATAATACCTTAAGAAAAACAAAATAAATAACGTTTCTTTTAGAGTAAATGGAAGTGAACGTATAAATTGCCCGAAAGATAACAAAATTAATGAGAAAAGTTACGACGGGAAATAATTGTACCTACACTGATAAGATGGCTTGCTTAAGACTTATTAATACTTCAATACTTCTCAAAATTGAAATATTTTGATATTGTATATTGTTATTTTTTACGTTGTCGTACGAATATTTATATTATGTTTATTTGTAAAAATGTATATCGAATTCGAAAGCTAATATTGATAGTATCTTATAATTAATCAATATATTTGTACTGAACGTTTTACGTCAAATAACGATAACATATATTAATTATTAATCAGCGTCCTACAATGGAGATACTTTTAATGATAACAGGTACTTCCCTATATACCTATATACCAATGTACTTAATTAATAAATTCATTAACTTCAACTGGGATTAAGTATGAAAATAACATATTTCATCAATATTTCGTTCTTTAAACGTATAACAAGTTCATCCAATTTTATTTAACCGACTATTTACCATATATAACGTGTACTTAACAGATATTCGGACTAATCATTGCTACATTGATTAGGTGCGTCCCTATTAAGAGAACCAGCAATCTGAAAAAGGTATGTTAGAACGGGTTTGGACACATTCATCGGCGAGGTATTACGTCAATACACCTTATGTGATAGCTACTACTGCGAGACCAAGTCTAGAGTTACACGTTTACCGTCACTACTAAACAATACAAAATCTCACTTGTAATTGGGATGACGACTAAAAAATAATTTGTATGTATATTCCCTCGGATAGATTATTGAAATATAATAACGTGTTTTTAAATTATTCAAGAAATGAATGAGATACATTGATACAAATACTTTTATGCACGTTTTCTACTACGGTGTGACGTTATTAGCCCCCACAGCTCACTCCGTTACTTTAATACGCTATATCTAGGTAGTTTTTTGCTAATTTGACAAAGCAAACGATACGGGTAGGTATATTTTGTAATTATCTAAAAGGCGGACTATTTTTTTTATACCCTATCATCAGTGTTCGTTCAATTTTCATATTCGTATTATATGTATATAGTAAAGCCTTTGTACCGCCGCCTACATTTAATTGCACAAACCTTTGAATAAGCGATCTGATGTTGCAATACTCTTCGTGGCAGAGGCGTAGTAAAAGAAAGGTTGAATCATAATTTGAACGTTGTATGTATAGACAATTTGAGTCACTCGTCTGAACACAAAAGACATATGAACAACAACTAAACGAACGCAACAACATTTCAAGACAAACCTTGTTGCTATCCAGTTTCCTTGCGTTTAACTACTTGAACAATAATTGAACTTTTAAATGCTTAATATTCAAAATACAATATACAATGCAATACGCTTAGTAACGCTAAATAATAAAATGACAAATAAATTCCGCAAAGACTAGATACAACGCATTGTCTAGTTTCTTAATATAAAAATTTGCATTGCATAAGGTACGGGTCTTAGATAATGTCACAATAGCAATGATTTAAAAGGAATATAATAAACTAGTCGTTGATATAATTACAATACCGACACCACACTAAGTATCTTTAACAAATTGTTCATGCGTGCGATTACTTTATAAATTACCTCATTTATTAGAAAGTGTTTGTAGCGTTTATGTAATTATCGCTTGGCTTGCCAATTGTAACTATAACTCGATCCGTCAGGATTTTATAAATTACAAGCTATGAAAGGGCGTTACGTAGTTTGCGATTAAATGGCGCCTAATTGACACTATCCGCACGCAGCTAGTTTCCAACAACTATTAAAACACCACTTTTTCAAACCGGGTTTCAATGAAAGTGACGTGGTTCCTTGTTGCATTGTTTGGGTCATGCGAATAGGTGATTTATTGCCGCAATACAAGCGGAGATTGCGAGTAGAGATTTAGACGACACAAATTGCAACATAAATATAACTGACATTTATAACGACAGTGATTTCACAGCGCACGCTTTGAAACGAAAATAATATAAACGTAAAAACGAATTAGAATATTTATAAGTTCATATACCTTTACGACGTATTGTATAATGCCTTAGTATGTTGATTTCATAGTGTCTTAGAGGCTGCATACCTTGAGCGAATATTAGAAACGCATTCGTGTCGGGTGACGCGTGCGCGGCCGACATCCGACACGCATTGCGAGAGACGAGGAAATAAAGTCGTAATTCTAAACGATTAATTTACGCACGGCGCGTAAGAAATTATTTCTTTTTTCAAGCGCGGTGAAAAACCTAAAATTGTTTGTACATAGTTCTTAAAGAACTTCAGTGCCGAACAGAATCTATAACCGTGTAAAATTTGTTTTGCATTTGTGTTCCATAGTTTATATATACCTATACTCGTTAATATGAATGAAATAATTAACAATAATATATCAACCCTAACATACACTATCAACTTACGTTAGCGGCGTGTCTGTTATGCGACGGCCTATGCGGAGCCGGTCTGGCTGGCTGCGGTGGCACTTTGAGCTGCCTGCGATCAAATGACGACGCATTGCTGCCCGACCAACTCCAGCGACCCGGGCCGTTACTCCCGTCGGGCAACGAGTACGAGGATTGCGGGCGCAAATGCCTCACATTGGGCCAAGACAATATAGGGCCGGCCGGCCCCCGTTGCGGTATCGGCCCCGACGAGCCCTGAACGTAATGATAATGTGGCGGCGTTGAGACCGCAGCACCCCACATTGTTGAACACTTATAAAACACAGCACTATACAAATCACAAGTCACCTCACCTCATCATATCGGCCGTGATTACAAACTGAATCCTCACTACACTACACTTTCGGATTTGTTATCATGGCTATAGTGATAATATTATAATTAGTCGATATCTACGTTTTTATTATTTTATCGCATCATATATCGCACAAGAGGCAACCAGAAGCGGGTGATACTGGCCACAGTTAGAAATATAATGACTACTTGGAAACGTTGACACTTCGAAAGCAAGTCCTCACCGGACGTGAGCAAGACGCGATACGAATTAATTCACGTTTGATGGACAATGGTTTCACCAAATTAGGTCGCTAATGAGCCATAAGCAATTTGAACGACGATTGTTTAGAAAAATTGCGGTCACTGTATTCATTTAAGGTCACAACACTAAAAGGCCGAAATGTTTACAAACGTGTCGAGTATACCAGTGGCATGAAGGGGGTTCTGAAAACGTCACAACATTTCAAACACCGCCTTATTGCGGCTTATCAAGTTCACGTCACTGAATATTACAATCCAATGGTGACTTAAGCGGCAGCCACTCGGTTTCCACTCTGGCGAACAGCACAAGAGAAATCAGTCCCGACACGGCGAATCCATCGTGATGGATGGCGTGTGAGTTACAACGCATTTGAGTGTCGACTGTTGCGTGCTGGTTGCGGTCGTAAAGCGTTCCACATCGGCCGTCCTGCCAATTGCATTATAATTTTTCGCAAGGGAGCGCGGGGGCGCAACGATTGCGCGGGCGGCGGGCGGCGTGCGGGGCGCGGGCGCGGGGGGGAGCGACGCCAACAGACCGTGCTGTACCAGCTGCTTGGCGGCGCTTCACTTCCCCTTTGAAAATTATTCACAACCGCGCTCTTCGCTCCAAACGTTGCGCGACCGGTCGCAATCACGTCCAAACTGCGAATTACCACTCTAAAAATGTTAACTTGCAACGTTATCATTCAACGTAACGCCGTATTGTGCGACGCTCAATGGAACCAGGCCTCCATTATAGAGCATAAAAAATATCCGTAGTCGAAAGAGAAAGTTAATAGGCACATTTGCAACACAATCAGAGCCGTCCGTGAATTAGTAGGAAACAATAGATAGCCTTATATCAAAATAATGGTACACGAGCATGTACATATGGGATAAGCCGTTTCAAAACAAAGAACAAATTGAAGGAACAATGACAAATTGGTTTTAGGCGTTCCCGTTAACGAGCGCGAAAGTCAGTGAGACAAAGGCATTACGAAACTTTCGTTGACCCGCTCTAGCAAACGGTCGGCTCGAGACGTGCACTATGTACAAAGGATTAGTATTCCGTTTATGACATTCCGCGGCAATGGCAGTGGCGTGGCGTGTTCGAGGACCGAGGAGTCACCGGCCTCGCGCTCGTGCTGTGAATACGGACTCTGCCATTCCATACTTTAACAGCAGCGCTTCCATCACCATAACCGTATATTGGACAACGTGACCCACATGTAATATTTAGGTTCTGAACCGTTAGGCGCGACCTTTTTAGGATACAATCAAAACAAATATGGAAATTAGCTTGTTACTAACAGATCTTTAAATAGACATCATATGGCTTGATTACGATATCAACCATATCTGTAGCTGAAATATGTATAATCCATAGGCAACAAAGCGAAGGCTATCACTTGGCTTAGCCTTGAAAGCAAGAGATAAAAACGTGTATTTTCGTAATGGTTGAAAATCCAGATGAAGATTAAACCAATGTCACTGCCAGACAATAAATACATAAACTTTTATCATGCATTTGCACTTCTTCAAAATACACATGCAAGTGATGATGATGATTAGACCTTATACAAACAAACAAACAACAGTGAATTCAATGAATCAAATAAGGCAATATCATTTAGGATTTCAAAGTTATAACAAATGTCTAAACGCCACAATATGACGAAAAGTGGCAAACGAAATTTCCTAACAAACCATTGATCTCGACATCAAAACAAGATAACATAATCTTGATTCATGACATTCCATGTTCTATCTATACGACGTGATAAGATAAAAAATTAAGAATATAAAACGATTGTACGAAATAGCTTAATCAAGAAAAGACGGAAAAATTTATTACGCAAATATTCAATTAGAAGTATCTAATTTATAGTAAAACAAGATAAAGTAAAAAAACTAAAACCCAACTACGACAAAAAACGACGCTGAAAAAGTATAAAAGTACCCCATGAATACAGGTAAAGTCACAAGCAAATGCTAGTAATATATATATATTCGAAATG
>DWAJ01000215.1:0-40900 GCA_018238005.1 Eurema mandarina
GAAAGCACTGTTCAAAATCTCGAAGGCACAATAAACACCGGATCATTGATAGAACCACCTACTTCGAGTCATTATACGCCACAAGAAAGTAGTTCAGTTAATATGGTAATACCTAACCATTTAAAAGAGCATTGTTTTGGCAAACTCCCAAACAAAACTCAAAAGAAAAAAGGAAAGGAAAAGTCCCATCTGTTGTATCATCTTTGGAATGGCAAAGATACCATGAAAACAAAGAGAAGAAAAAGACTGAATTAGAGGCAGAGAAAAAAAGAAGAGCTGAGGAAAGGAAATAAAAGAAAGAAGAGACTGAAAAAGCACAAAAACTTAAGACTGATAAGAAGTTATTAAAAAAAAGTAAAAATATTATAAAAAGCAAACTTAAAAAGACTGACTATAATAGAGCTCAACTACCGAAGATGAATGGGTAGAATCTGGAGACAGCGCGAATTGAGAACCTCCTCCTTTTTTGAAGTCGGTTAAAAAGTATATCAAACACACTGATGCCCTTAAAACTCTTACTGCATTAATTAATATGATGTCAACTATTAGTGCATTTAACTGTCTACTTATGGTGATTTTATTTTTTTGTGATGTTATCTATTAGTACTTAAGACAACATGAAAAAAATAATGATTAATAATTAAAAGTATGTTGATTATTGGAAATTTTATTAGTTAAGATAATTCTCTGAGATACACTCCATTCATACAAAAAAGATGTGATTGTTTCATTTAATAAATATTTAATTATTTTCATATAAACACAGTGTTTTCATTAAAGTGTCCAGCATTAGTGACTTTACATTTCCGTTAAATAATTAATGATACTGCATTTTGAGTTTCCTACTATATTACTTTCAATGTCTCCATTATTTAAGTTGTAACCGGACAATAACAATATCGAAAGCTATTTTGAAGGGATCAGAAAACGTTTGTATCTTTAAATAAATAAATAATACTCACATCCAACAAGCATAACAAATATCGTAAATCCTTTTTCCATATCGGTATTTGGGGCCACATTGCCAAAACCAACGCTCGTTAATGAAGTGCAAGTGAAATATAAGGCGGTTATGTATCTTGATCTGAAATTCAATAACATTTTACGAATAAGTATTTATTTTTAGTTGAATTCTACTCAATTTAGTTTAGGGTATTCTTAATGTCATATGGCTTAATTTGATTAATATGTACACATTTCAAAAACCATGTAATTAATGATAATAATAAAAAGATTACCTCATGGATGGCCCTGTCGAGTTTTCATATGTGGCTTGTACGTCATTCGCAAGAGCATCGAGCCAACCGATGGGGGCCTGAAGTTGTGGTCTTTCCCAGTTTCCGATCGCATACCTTAAATCAATACCCCATTAAAATAATAAAAAAATATAATAATAATAGCATTAGACAAACACTTACCACAAACAAGCCAACCAATGAGCGATAAGGACAAACGTGGCCATAAGAAGTAGGAGGACGGCTGTGCCATATTCGGAATATCTATCTATTTTCCTTGCAACACGCACTAAGCGCAACAGTCGCGCAGTTTTTAGTAAACCAATGAGCGTAGTAGTCTGCAAAATTAAAAAGCATATTGGAGAAGCCACTCGAAAACAAGCAATGTCATTATAGCTGCAAAACGAACTCAAGCATTGTTCGCGTAAATCTAGTGAGCGTCAATGGGCCTCGCAGCGAGCCCCTTATTTAAGCAGTAAAACTCTATCATCGAGCATTATAGTATCTTTACTCAGCCATACGGGGGATTGCAGTTTATAAGGTAAGCAAATACTCCAAACGGATAAACTGGCATCATTAAAATGCAGTGCAAGATATTCCAAAACTCTATTTTACCAGTTAATTACGGGGTCTTGCTTTCTATGTTTGGATACAGTCTAATCTAAAAATATTACTTAATGTAGGTCGAGTCTATAGCACTTATCACATAACCTATAACTATTTTAATATCGAAAAAGTGCATATTATACTTATACATACGTCTGTATTACTTATGATTACGATGTTAAATGCGGAAATAGCTATGAAAGACCGTGAAAAGTAGGTATATTTGTCTAATTAGATCTTACACGAGGTTGATTATAGTAATATTTGTCTATCAATACGTAACTAATCAAATCTAGCTGGACGACATTGCTTTATAGCTCTAAGTTATGAATAAAAAACCAAAATAAAAATGCTATGAGTATACTTACTGAATTAATCTGCCAATATTAGTGAATTCTTCATTTATTTCAAAACAATAAATATTTGTATTTAAAATAATTTATTTGTTATTAAATTATTAAGTGATTAGTGTAGCTTCCGTGTTCATTTAATCTATTATAATTTCGACTAAGTATTAGAAGTTTGTTATTATATAATTCTTCATTGCTTTATAATGATTTGTTACAAAGTGTGGTTACATATTCATTATGACATTTGTGTCAGTGACTTTTATGTAGGCATCTATCAGGCAGAGGATTGATAAATGAGATGTAAAATATTATTTAAATAGTTTTATTTGTTGAGCAAACATGATATAAGTATACTCTTGGAAATAAATAACATATTGTTATTAAAAAGAACATTACATAAAATCAATTGGAGACAAAAATATCCAGTACAAATAAACGTGAAAGTAATATAATGAATGATTAACAAAATATATTTAGATGTAAGGTGGGTGCTATAATGTTTTTTGAAATATCTCGTGCTCTGTTATGTCGTGAAAAGGCAATTTTGATTTGTACAAAATATTATCGTCTGGGAAGTGTGAGCGTATTCGCTACCAAGCTTTGTGCATTCCGTGATTTGCACTTTACTATGAAATGCTTAAGCTATTAAATATATTTGCTGTAACTACCAAAATCTTGTTGCATACCAAAGCGTTCTGTCTCTATAAGAATTATTATTTTCAAATATAAAGTTATAATTTCATTAATCTATACAATTGATTGAGTATTGTTAGTATAAAATTCATTAAGTTCTGGGTATGTACAATTAAAACATTATCATGCTAAAATGAAAATGTAGCTGAAGGACCTAAAGGTCACCTTGGCATTAGTTGCGATTGTAAGAACGACAGTCCTGAAAAACACACGACCATCGGTATTTTGTTGGACAATTTAATCGCTGTATTATCAGTTATAGCGTTAAGTAATTGTCACTTGGATCGATATGGAATCGATAATTGTAAAGCAACTACGCTAGGTATTTCATACAGTCATGACATTCCTTTATAGTACTGTCAATGTAGGACTCTTCAGTGGCTAAGCTCGTGAATTGCGAGTGAGCATTTAAAATATTCAGCGCAGTGTAAATTTAAAACAACCATACGCTTTGCTTATTGGAAGCGTCCTTTTCTTCCATTTACGCATTCACTGGTGGATTTAGAACGGCTATTGGAAAGTAATTCAAATACAATAACTAAAATGTAATAAAAATAGTGGCAGCAACATAAAAATACTTCACAAAGATGGTATACCTCATCACTTTCCAGCCCCTGCTGTAACAAGAAATGGTAATACAAATTCAGTACGCACCCACCTTGGGTCCTCATTATACCGACTTTATTACAAAAATAATAAATTAAAATAAAATTAATTAATATTGTCGACTATGCGTTACCAAACTATTGACGGTATGATACAAATGTTTTAGTAAAATTTAATAAAAATGTACTAGAGATAGATTATAAGGAAACCGATGGCATATCAAAGTATTTTACAATAAAAAGGTTTGAATATTCTTACAAGATTGGGCTTTACTGTGATCGGCATAGATGATGATTAAATTGAAGTGTTAGAATATTATTCAAGAGTGTTGAAGATGCAATAAATGCATTCCACTACAGCGAGTGTCGGGCTAGGTTATCCAGAGCTTCATTTGTCCGAAACAAATTGAACTAACGAAGGGAAGGGATGTCTTATTTTAAGGGTAATTAATACAAAAAAAAATCATGATAAGCCTAAAGATCAAGGACTAATTTTATATAAGTATATGAATTAAGGGAGAATATTGTCACATAAATATAAAAGCTCAAAAGACACGAAATGAATATAAGTGTGGTTGGTATATTCCTGAATTTGAAATAAGATCTTATATCTAAGATGTAATATTTTTCGGACAATTGATAACCTGGAAGCTATTTTTGTCTAATAATCAGGCATTTGTTTAAAATTACTAGTACTAGTATAATTTGTGTGTAATTTTGTGAAATGAGAAATATGAATTAGTGGTATGCGTAGTAAAAGCATCTCACTTCATCGGTATCGGTGCCGAAGAGAAGAAGGTCGAAGGGGATAGCGGCGACCAGGTCAATGATAAACCACCCGCGCAAATAATGCATGGCGATCTTGGCAGGATCCGACTCCACTTCGTCAGCGGCGTTCACGTACGTCGTCCGAAAGTTTATTAGAATGTCGATAATAAACGTCACATCCACTGGAAAATTTCAAAACACACGTGCTTTAAATGTTTAAACTAGGACGGTTAGCGATTCGACAAATGCATTACCTATCATATCGATGATGACAATAGGATCCTGGCCGAAGGCACGGGATCTCTTGTCGAAGTCCGGTTCATTGAGTTGAAATGCAGCTACGTAAGGTGTAAATATTGCGGTATAAATAACTAATATTAAGATCAACCAATCCCAAGCGGCCTGAAACAATTTTCGTTGTTTTAACAAGCTCTTCATGTATACATTTGACTTAATGTAAATAAAAGAAAATATAATATCTATTGCAGAAATTATTCGTCGCATGAGGCTTTGTCGAATTATTTATAAAATAATGGCGTGTTAACCGATAATGCGGCCACAGCCTTTGCGTGCTGAAAATGAAATAGGCCATTGCGACAAATATTTTTACAATAGATTTTTTGTTTTGTTTCGGAATAATTAAGTTTACTAGGTGTATGACTGAGTCCTAGAAATGAGACTTCCGACGGGAAGTCTTTTGTTATTCTTCGTTCATGCTTAAGTTATATCTGCCTTTATTTCTGATCTGAAGACAATAAATGAATATTTCTTGGATGTCAAATAAAGATATTTAGGTACCTTATAAGGAGAATGGTGGAGGATAGTGCAAGGGTGGGAAGGCTGGGTGGTTCCCTTGTGGCCGGCCGTCGCACCCAGAGACAGGACCTGCAGACAATTAGTATATTTCCATAATGTATAATCATTTTTACATATACGCTAAGTGGGCATTAAGATCCCATCCTAAAAACTATATACAATCTGATGCCTCATAAATAGCACGTCTTTCCGTGCCATTAATGTTTACAATTTTATTTGTAAGTTATAAAAATACTTACGATTTCTTAAGCTTTAAAGTAAACGTATAAAGGGAAAAGGTATTGTTTTAAATCGGTTAAAGGATTGTAAACATCTGTCTGACATTTAAAATTAAATTGACATTATAAATTGATTATTTTCTATAGAGCTACTTAAGTAAAACAGTTCTACGTTGAATGCATAATTGTTTAATATACGTAATAATTCATACACTATATACCTATAGCACTAAGACCCTTAAACTCGCCGTATACGTTTTTCAAAACTATAATTGCAAACTTGTTAACTCAGCATAACGTTCATGCTTATTTTATAAAGACATTCATGCTTTTCTGTACCATTACCTGCTACGCAACAGAACGGAGTCTTCATAAAAACTGTTACTGTGTTCTAGAAATGTGTTCTCTACCTGATTGTTGCAAAGAATCTTTACTGTATGTCATGTGTGTATATTATGTTCATTGTTTAAAGTTGCACTTACTCATGGATGATTTTATAACATATACTACACATTCAATTATAACATAACGTGTGCTGTCCAATGCTCCTGGTTGTAGGCATTGCAAGCTAGCTGTAATGTAGACGCATTTAAAATGTTTTTATACAATTTATTCGATAAATGAAAGTGACTCAAAACTAATATGATGTAACAACAAAACGTAAGGACGAGCATGCTTTATATAAACTTATTTTCGTGTTAACTTGCAGGTTGTGAAATAAATAACGCACCTTGATCGTAATCGATTTGTAATGAGTGGCAGCTTGATCGGATTGGTGGTGTCATGCTCTGGTAAAACATTAGTCATTACCTCATTTCAAGATATACTTTTAATTCCTGTAATTGCAAATTACAAATACATTAAACTTTACTAAGAATACCTAAGGACACGGAATGCAATAATATACACCGGCAGTTTATTGAGTCAAATTTTACTCTAACATGCTAATATATCAGGTTTGTGATCTGACTAATGGTGAAGGCGACGGTAAGTCGCAAAAACCACAAAGTACAACATTCCCTCTAGTCCGCTACAGTGGCAATGTGAGAATGATCGATCCATATCGTGAATGTCGTACGGCCTCGACAGCTCTAGGCTTGCGTTGTAACGGATACTTCAAATAATAACCGCGGCTCTATACTGTAATGTACATTGTTATACTCGTATTATTTAGCGGTGCATGTTAACACGAATTCATCATTTCTGTGTACTTGTTTCGTCAAGTCACTTTCCGCGCTAGGTGTGAATTGATGTAAAATAATTTAAAACGATGTGGCCTAAAGTGAAGCCTGCCCTTTAAACTCGGCTAGGAGGATAGGATTTTGTAAAAAAATTTCATCGCGTTTAGCAGCAAAATAAATAACATCGACACAAAACATAAGCTGAAGCTTCGTAGAATACTTATCGTTCGATATCTGTTTGGATCGTAACAAAATATAGAGACGATTTAAAATAAACGGGTAGGTCATGGAGAGGAGAATTACCTCCTTGCCGATGGCGGGCAACCCGTTGAGGCCATTACAGGGCGGTTCGAGGCGTACGACGCTCTTGCGGGAGCCGCGGAAACTGGTGTCGCGCACACGCACCGAGGAGCGCCACGTGGAGGGCGGGGGCTCGTCGCGCGAGCTGCGCGTGGAGGCGGCGCGCCGGGAGGTGGTGAGCGCTGCGCCGGCGCACGGCGGCGTCACGATCAGCGGCACGTCGGGCGGCCGCTCCTCCATGCCGCTGGGCCGGCTGGCGCGCCAACGCTCTCACCGGGATGCGCCTGCGACGCGCTCACATTCTCGCAACGCCCTGTCGTGGGCCGACACCGTCTCCAGCAGCGCGATTGCAGTGTTTTGCATAGATGCTCCTTTATTTCTACACCGTCTGATTCCGGTATGTATTCTCTTTGTTTGTTTCATATAACTTTAAACTTTAATCAACTCTACAAAGGTACGGTTTAAGTACTATGGTATGGTTTACGAAAGAAGCTTATCGTCTAATCTCTCTCGATCGAACGGCTACAGTGTGCGGATGAAAATAAAGTGATATCGACTAATGAACTGCTAATTTTTTAAACGTAAATATTGACGTTATACTCTTTAAATGCAACAAGTAAATGTCGAGATCGAAAGATCGTTGTTGATTAGAGTGTGCCTAACTCTGTACGTGTCTGTACAGTGTACATGGTCTATGTATATTGTGTGCGACTAGTTGAAAGGGGGAAACGAGGCCATAGCTTATTCAACACTATGTCAACGGGTAGCTGGTCTATTCATCGCGTTTTACGCTTGTTTGACTTCAATACCCTATTAAATTCTCCATTTACTAACATAATGTTTGATAATATTTTAACACTTGATAACGCATAATTGTAAATTTATTTTGTGATACTGTCGTGTTAATAAAATGATGTGGGTCATTAAAAAACACATAGAAATGTAAGATTACATACAATATTGACCAATACTGAATATTATTTTAAGAAAAAATACAATAAATACGAATGATTTGAAATTGACTTTAAGATATAAAGAAATATTTATGAGCTATGCGTAGTACGTACGTACCTACATAAGATCCAGACATTGTTTTTTTTATTTTTTTTTCCAGTCTGTAATATATTTATTATGTGCATTTTAATATGAAGAACACTTTCTGTGGGTTCATTGATTATGACGCTAGTTAAATTTGTAGTTTATTATTTTTAAAGTGTTTTCTAATTAAAGTGTCTTCTTCTATCTTGCTATATTTTTAAAATCTAATATACATATTATCTCACAACTATGCTTTCATTAAATCTTTATTGTTACGATTCTATATAGGTCATAAAAAATGGTACGTATTGAATATCATCAAAGCATTTTCATCTCTTATGAGCAACTGAAGATTCTACTAAAACTTAGTTTATATTTTTGTCCACGATAAATGTCAAGTTTTACCATCTAAAAATATATAAAATATATAATTATATATATAAATAATAATAAAAAAAATGTTAAAAATTTGATGTTTTAGGCTACAGAGTTCAAAAAACGTCTTGGTTTGAAAGAAACGGTACACAAGTAGTTGGCTCACAGCTACGCAATCTTACGTAATCTAAGCCGTGTTTCAAGATTTTATGTAATACAAAGCTCACTGCCTAGTTTGTTTTGAGAGTTAAATGAATGAACAGCCGCACTTTATTTTATATAAAAGCATAATGACAGCGATGATGAATGAAGAGCTGCTAGAGTAGTGTTAACTAAAAAACTCTAAATGGCCACTCTCCTAGTACTACAGAACCGTTTACATAATAATTATATCTAGCATCTATCAGTAATTCTAGACTACTAGCGATCTAGTATGCGATGGACGGCGACAAATGATACAGGTATTGTTCTACATGTCTTTGTCTCGTAAACTCTTGTTGACATTGTTTAAGATACTAAAGTTGGAGAGCGTCTTCAATCTCTCTTCTCTCTGTATGCTGTAATGACTGTTGTCGGAATGACTTACAAGCTTATTTATTTTTCTTTTATTAGACTCAAGACTCAGCAAAGTTTTCATATGTTACGTCGGAAGCAATTGCCAACAGCATAGCTTCATTCAATAATATATATTGTATTACTCGAAGTCCCTACTGACGTCGGAATATTATTGAATGTCGTTTGAAAACAGTAATATTTTGTGTAGCTTTAACTTGATTAATAGTTAAATGAAATGTTGCACAGGTACAAGCTTTTATTAGATAGCTTAAAGGCAAAGGTATCGAACAGTATATAAACTACTATTTTATTAAATAGAAAAGTAGGTATAACGTAGACAAAGGAAACCATACCATGGTAGTCATAACTCCAAGCATGGATCGCGTTTTTTCACAAATATAGCAAATAAACGCAAAATTAGGTTAAAATAAAAATTGCAAAAGCTCGCAAAGTAAAAGACGTTAATAAAACACCTCTCAAGTATTGACGCACACTTCACTGTATGAACTAAGCACAGGACGGCACCAATAATGTATTAATATTTACAAATTTCACGAGATGCAACCGACTGCTTTCTCTTTATAAAATTGTAAAGCTTTCACCGATAAAGTAGCTTTATCACAGCGCAACAAAATGTGAAAAAAAAACAACGATTGAACGATGATAACAGTTTTTACTCTTTAATGCGTCGATCGATTAAGCAAGCACTCGACTCGTTTACATTACTTTTGCACATATTATCGTAAATAGCTTATGTCGGTAAATCTGTTTCGGGAAAAACAATAATATAAATCGCGTCTTCGTTCGCTAGAGGCGAGGCTCCAGGAACGGTATTTATAACAATTCGGTGGCAGTGTAAGAGGCGGCAGGGCCCGCAGCGTGGTCGCCGGACATAAACCCGACGGGGCTGCGCGGCGCACGCAAGAGGTCCCTGTGCGCGCGTCGCGCCCTACTTGCCGATCGCGACGTCGATCCGAGACCCGAAACCCGAGAGCCGAGAGCGCGCGAGGCGTGACCTCGCACAACCCCCTCTACATCCAATATTTCAGCTGAAGCCTTTGTCACCATGCCACGCTCCTCAATATACTACGTCGGTCACGTGCCTCTCTCCATATTCACCGTATTCCGATTGTACTGACTTGAATAATACATCGAAATATATGTACTATGTTAAATAGACAAATAGGTTTATAATTATTTTAAGTAATGTTTAATGTTAATACAACTAAACCTTAGTTGAAATCAAGTCGAGTCTCAATTTTCGTTTTCGTCCTCATGTGTTTGTAAATGTAATATAACATGATAATCAATCTAAGTATTTTTAATACTTTATAGGCATGTTATTTAAAACTGATTATAACGGTTATAAAGCGGAAAAGTATGTCCGCGACCGATAAGCGTCTGTTACGTTAATATGGCTTAAATGAAATTATTTTAATCGAAATTACCGAATTAAAATAAATTCTACTTTATTGATTATTTGTTCGGCTAATTAATTATTTTGGATACAATGCCAGTTCGAACAATGAACATGAAACATATTAAACATAAAATTGTTAAGTTTGCAGCAGAATGTTTGTATGTCAATTACTACTCGACACTCAATAATACATTGGGAATCATAAATGATAAGCGCTGTTCATTTTATATTTTAAAATTTAATCTTACTTCCTACATTTGATTATCCACTTGGAAAGTAATATTAAATGTACTTTTATAAACCGCACTAATTGGAGTCGACCGCATAAACCGCATTTATTTGACGCACTTATGTTGTATAGTTTAAGGTATATTCGTGTTGAAATCAAAAATTGAAAAACATCAATAATCCTGTACCATGTGGCAAGCCAAAGCAGCTTCATTAATTAGTAATACATAATTTGTTAGGCTGGGTTAATGGTGAATACGTTTGTGTGTTAGTGTTAAAAGCTACTTGTGTGTGTACTATGTGGTATCCGCACTGCCACTCAAGCGGCTTAATGGCGGTTACATAAGCTGCAGTGCAATTATCTAGATTTCCATCGTTTGGGCGTGTAGAGCCCTTGACCTATCGCGTGCCACGACGCCCGATTCAGCAGCCCTCACTCACCCCGACTCACTACAGCGTTCGACGACGGACCTTTTATTCGTGTCCTACGAGTCGTATGTACATGCAACACTTTCACTTTAAATACTCAGAGGCTTTAGCTTTAGCAGTGTAAACTAGGTCATTTTGTACAAAAATTATCTTTTTTTCGTTTTGTCGATATGTATTTATTTTTAGTTACATAATTGTTTAAATATGTGCTAATTTACAGTCAAATGCAACACGTAGTTCAATTAAATAGAATTGAATTTGAAGATTTTCATACCATTATGACAGTCTAGCATTTCTAGCATAAATAAGTAACGCATGAACAAATAACACTTAATTTGAACTCGTTAAAGGCAGCTTTGATCATATCCAGCGATAATTTGAAGCGTTTTTCAAAATAATAAAATTAAATGTGTTGCAAAAACTGTGTGTCAAAGGATGAAATAGTATATAATATTTCTATATTATTTTTATCTACTTAATTTATAGCATTCAATTTAAAAATATATCTATTTTTTTTAATAAAAATCAATCTTATAAATATAAATATAGGCAACTGAAAATGTGGTATTAGAATATTTTCACAACAATTTAAACGCGGTTCATAACACGAATAAGCTTAGAAAGGCAAATAAAAATATGTTTAGAAATGTTCAATGGCTTTGTATAACGCGGTGCAGTTGATGCAGTATTTAGTATTTGCGTAGCATTCGCTGACGTAGACCTTATTCCCCGCTACAGTGCCTACACTGAGCTGTCTACGACAAGCTACGATGATCTAAATATTTTACATGTTGGCGGTACAAGGAAATAAGAGAAAAGCATTTTAAAATTATAAGACATTTCTAGAACGTATTTTATTTGTTTTATTATTCCATTTTGGTCTATATAAAAATAGTTAGGCTTTATATAATTTTGTCGTAACAATTTTCATGATAAGGTTCTCTTTTTGAAATGGCCCATAATAATGTTGCCTAATTAATTGTGGTGTAATTCCAATAAAGAAAATATGTTGATTGCTGCAAAATGCATTTAATGTATTCAAAACTAATAATTTAAACGAAAGTTGACAATTGAATTAAGTAAGTGGTGTTGGAGAAATTTTGTTGCTTAAAAACTTTAAAGAAAAGCTGAGAGGCTTTTATAAAAAAAGAATATACCAGCTGAGCTTACGTGATCTCAAATCTAATAACAGTTTTATGACAGGAGTATCGTTATAAATTTCGCAATCTTAAAATACGTATAATAATCATGATAGCCCAATTGTAATTCAATGACATAATCACCGTGACTTGCTCAGTACCTACCTTTCGTTATCACTAATAAGACAGATATCATTTTTTGATAATATCTGCCCAAAGATTTTTTATTCACTCGTCTCTAATTTAACATTTCAGAAATAGCACTGATTGCTTAGGGAACAAAGTTTTATACGAGAACGTGTCAATTAAAAGAAGTAACTGAGTGATGTATTTTTGCTCTTTATTTTTATATTTTTAACCGAATTCAAAAAAAAGGAGGTTTTTCAATTCGACCGTATATATGCTTTTTTATGTTTGTTCGGCCATAACTTCGCCGTCTGTGCACCGAATTTGATATAAATTCTTTTTTTGTTTGAAAGGTGATACTTCTGAAGTGGTCCCATTTTAAGGATATCAGGGTTTGATGATAGGAAACCAGAGAAATCGAGGGGAAATTGTATGGGCGGCTAGTGCGTTTATAAGTTTTTCAATAAGTATTTTATGTAAATACTTCAATTTCCTAGGTAAGGGGACTCCTCAAAAAATTACAGCAGCTACCTTGTGTTTGAGCTTGATTATTTTGTATTGATAAGGATTTTACATCTAGATGGGTTGTAACTACCATAAGGGGTCTGATGCTGGAGACGTAGAATTATAGCGTAAAGAACTCCTCAACGGTATACAGTAGCTACATTGTGTTTGGACTTAATTCATTTATATCGATGAAAACTTTGCATCCGTATGAGTTACAATGAAGGTTTGGAGTAAATCTGACGATGGAGTCCAGAGACAGTTGAGAGAACTCCTCAACAAATTACAGCATTTAACAAATGACAACAACTTTCCGACTTAAGTAACCGTCGTTTCTTCGTTCTAAGCATCCATGATAGACCCACCACTTAAAATCGTAAAAAAAATAATTTTTAACAAAAAATCGGTACCACGAAAAACAATAACTGTTTGTTTGCTTAAATCGATATTGTACAGATTGTTAAAGCGTTTACTTGGCACCGATTTCAAAATTATAAATTAATTATTAAATCATTTCTATATATTAAATGAAAATACGTATTACTTTGTGCGAAGCAAATTTATTTTTTGCTTTTTAGTTTGAAGTCGGTTTATGTATTTTACATGAAGTGTCATCGCATAACATGTTTTCACTAAAGCGCTGTTCTATAAATATTTTATTTTGAACAAAGAATTTTATGTAAAATGTAATTTAAATTACATGAAAAGTTCAAAGAGTTTACACGAGTTAAACCACTGTTTCAATCTTTTTATAAACGCAGTTCAGTTGTAATTCACACAATGGAAACGTTTGTAGGTCATTTCATAAGAATAAGATAATGTAACGAGAAAGACTCGAGAAAGGTAAGCTATAAACATTTCAAGTATACATCTCTATGAAAAATCTGCTTTGTTGCTATTGAATTGTATTATATCTACAATTAACAAACTTTGAAAAATATAAAAAAAAAAACAAACGAAGCAATACTTTATAATAAATAGCTACGCAGGTGCATTCGAGAAATGTATTTTGAGATTAAGAAACTATTTTTGGCGAGTAATCATGTCTTAGCATTATTTTAATTATTACACATACTTTTGATATACTAATTAACATTTACTCATACAAAATTGTATTTGCTATCTCTAACACAAAGAGAAATCATTGTCATATATCATAGTTTACATTAGTAAGAATTAAATTGAAGCATAAGTTTTACGTTAAACGTAACATTTTACTTTCTTCTCCACGAAAATCTATTTATACTTAAAAAAAGTCAGGACTTACCACTTTCTCCTCAATGACGTCGTTATTGTTGTTATTGCTCCCATATTTTAAGGCACCGTTTTCCATGACCAACACTAATAGCCAGGATTTAATAATATTTACACTGAGATGTCCACTATTGAAGTTATCATTAATAATAATGAATGATAATAATTTTCTATACTAATTCATTTCTAACTGTAGGTACTAATAACATGTGCTTTGCAACAATCCTTTCGTCTTATTATCTATCTGTTACAAGTAGAATTAAACACTTGCACTAGTAACGAAACTTTCTTATAGCAACATATCGAAGTGAGAATTTCTCGAGAAGCGCGTCTGGCGCTAACTTTGATTATTACATCTATTGTCCATAATCCAAGTTTTCCAATTTCTATAACAATTAAATTATTAAGCGCAAATTACCAGCTATATAATACTTAAAGCTGCTGTCTAAAGCATCTTGAGAAAATTATCTCAAATTTAGTTTTTGATAGCTTTCACTTGGTTTTCTGAAGTTAAAACTTTTATCTTGATAAGTTATAGTTTTATACATAACAAATGTGCTGTTTTTTATATCACGATAAAACTGATACGATCAATCAATCACATCGCTCGTTGCTATGTTACTTTTTGACGTAAACACACCTTCGTCCTTTTATACGCACTTTAGTAATATGATGTTCTGAACACAAACATGATAATTGAGAGCTTATAATCTAACCGAGTTAAAGTATCGATTAAAGTTGTAAAAACATGAAATAACGTTTCCGCGGAAGGCACTGCGTGGGTGATAACGCGTGATATTGATTAATATGCATTGTTATGAGATAAATAAGTTGTAATGAGTTTGTAAAGATTGAGGCGCATTCCCGGGGCGGGCAGGCGGGCAGGCGGGCAGGCGGTTGGCGGGTCGCGTCATACTGCGGCGGCTGACTGCCACGCCGCCGCACTCCGCTATTCAGCACCGAACACCATCGTAGTACCGAGTACGCACCGTCGCCCATCGCCCATCGCCCATCGCCCATACTAATAGGCCTTGGACTATATTTTCCGCCTTAAGACACCGTTACGTCAATATGCTTATGAAAATTAATGCATAGTATTTTATAGAATACAATTGTAAAATCGTTTAAGTAACGTTAGGCTGAAATTAATATTGTAAATCTATTGTTTTATTTTGTATGCTATATATTATAAACAAATTTGTTAAAATATAATTTCGAATACTTTAATGTAAATCACATTTATGCAAATAAAGACTTTGCTTTATATACCTACGTCTCTTTCATTTTTCTTTTATGTGTAGTTTGAGTATATTTAAAAATACATTCTTACCCTCACACTCTCGACATATTATGGAAAATCTAAAAACTTTATTATAGTGTGCGTTGTTGAAATATTTATGCCGCACGTAGTGCCTCATAATAAATTCTATAATTGTCCTAATTTTGCGAACATGGAGGTTGATTGAGAGTGTAGGCATTTTTAATACGTATTAAATAATTAAACTGATACTGAATTTATAAGCCCTCTCCACATTTATATATTATCCTTGCTGTACCCGACGGGGTCCACGATTGTTACATACCTCTTACAATGTTTTACCACCTAAGTCTACATTGTGGAATGCAATTAATAAAGAAATTGAAATTGAAATTGAAACTGACATAAAAACCTGTCTAACGGTGAAATACAAGTTAAAGTTTGTTTTCTGAAAAAAGTATTGAATAAATTAAGAAATTTGTCTTTATAATTTATCACAATTTATATACACAATAACAATATCCTACATACCCAAACGAAAGCACTTTATTAGAGTAAATAACTACGATCTCCTGAGAAAGGGTAAGCTGACAGACGAACAAACTAGGTTGTTTATAGATTTTTAAATACAAAAATTATTCAATTAAATAAAAACTTTTAAATTAATTTAGAAGCATTTAAAAGCATACAAATGATCGTTTTAAATATTTATAACGCTTGATACTGTTACCTATTTTTGTATACAAATCACGATGATTGATACAGTTCACGATGTACATACCAGTAAGTTACCCCACACCTACCCTTTTCTTCACTGTTTAAGAACTATTGTTGAAGCTTTATTCTAAAAATAAGAATTATATAACTTGGTTCAGCTGCTATCGAGTTATGCACTTACCAACACATTTGTCCATTCATTATTGTATTAAATATCTTAATATAATTGATTTTCCGAAGTCATCGAATTCACAGTTAAATAAAATGCTGTCAAGTTCTTATTAAAGAAAAGTACTTTGTTAAAATGTATCTTATCAGTTACCTGTGTGGTAGATATAGCCATGTAAACTCATACTTATAGTAACCTGTTATGGATATTTAAAAACAATACGTCTTTTTATCTGAGTTCAAATTTTATTAATAAGCTTTAATTTGAGGCTCTCTTTTCATAGTAGTTAGATTCTTTATTTTTCCTGTCTTCCAAAAATTAATGTTAGTTTTTTTCCGAAGAAAAACAATTATGGCAAAGTAGATGAGAAATAGGTAGTAGGTAAATGTAAGCAATTTGTATGGAATGTATACGTAAAGAATAAGTAATGAATGATAAATTAAAACAGTTGTGTTAGCAAGAATGTGAGGAATCATTAATGATTAGTATTCGATTAATCGCGGGGCGATTTCCTGATACGATTACTATCGATCTTGTTATCTATCATTGACTATCGCATTCGAATAATTTTTACGTTTTTAGTGCAATTATCGTATATAAAAGCCATGTCGATAAATCGCACCGCAGTCGTGTTACGTGGGTTGATATCACTTAATAAAGATTATTACATATTATTATGTACATGATTAAAGTAGAGCGCGAAACGTAAAAAAATTAAATGTTATCTAGCTGTTGACTCGAAGTGCCGTACAGTGAGTGATCCGCCGTGCGTCAGTTATATTATTGTATGTTTAAAAAAAGTTAACTGCTACAGCGATCATGGCTAAATTGAAAAAAGATTTTGCTAATAAAGATGAGTGGGAGAAAAGTAATAAAAGTTCTTCTCCGATAGTTAAGAGTGTACCAGGACTTTTTTCACGCTTGTTCTATGGGTGGATGTTTCCGTTACTCTATAATGGAAATCGCCGAGATCTTGAAGAGGAAGATTTGGTTCCTGCTAAGAGTATATACGACTCAAAGATTGTTGGAGATAAGCTAGAAAGGTAGGCTATATTTCTTGTTTAAAACTGAAGATTATTAAGGAATTAATATAACAATAGATTCTATTTTTATAGGTTAAAAATTATTTGATTGACGATTTTATGTTTAATATTTAACTTGTGTTGAAGACCTTTTTTATAGATATTATCAATAAATTTAAATTTCACACGTCTATCACGTCACCTTTGTGCGGTATGCAGAATAAATTATTAATTACGTTTGTGTTCTTAATACACATTAGTAGGCGCTTTAGACATTGCATTATAGATATGTATGATTAGATAAAATTAATATTCGATATGACTAATAGTTAACAAGTGTCAAACGAAATGTAGGAAAAATTTATTAATAATATTATATGTACTTAGCGCTTGTAACATAATAATTTTTTGTTTCTTTTTATGATTTCCCGTAAAACAAAACTGAAACTAAAGCTTATAAGAATTGTGGAACAGCGAAAACAGATTTACCTTATGTTTGCAAATGTAATTTGCTGATAAGATTTTGATATAAGTTAGCATGGTGTTAGAGTATATTACCTCGTAAGGACTAAAGCTTTTTATTGTTTACATCGTGGGTTAGAGAAATCTTGATTTTTACTTTAGTATATTATTCAATTTTTTATATGAATCTGTTAGACCGATTTTTAAAAATTGATAACCACTTTGTATGGAGCTGTTTTTTTATACGATTGTAGGGTTTTACTAGCAAATAAAAAAAATAATAGTACCTTAGTATTCGACACAAACGATACATAAAAGTTATTGTGAAGGTAACCCAAGTTGGGTTTCGTGGTGCAATATGGTTTAATGACAAAACTTTTATTCGCTATTTAATAGTCACTTAAATATTTTGTGAACTTCGATTACATATTATATGTATATGTAATGTGAAGTTGTATAATTAATTATCATTCGGCTAAATATAAAAGTCATTTAAATATAAATGTATAAAAATAGTCAGAAAGCCTGGAGTTATTTAAAGAATATAATATAAAAACAATATCTATTAGTTATTACTATAATTATTTTGTGAAGATCACGTTACATATTATAAGTGAAGAAGGGGAAAATTTATGCGTGAAAAATGAGATAGAGAGTAGATACTATATTACAATATGTGTTAAGATTTTTTATCTGTCTGCGACCAGGTGCTATGATTCAACTTTCGTAATGATATGCAATGCATATTACGGACAAAATAAAGTCATATATACTAAAGTCACTACAAATTTTAATCAAGTTAAACTGAATTTAAACTTGTTTTTAATTGGTTACTTTAAAACGAAGTATTTATGTCACCGGATGATAACAAGAACTGCACATTTATAAATTTCCTAGGAAATTAATAAACCTTCGTAGGATTCTAAGCGAGAGACAAATTGTTTTATTTTACGACCACATTTTCGTATTTTTTGCTGTTCTTGTTATTTTCCGGTGACGTATATAACTAAAATAATTACAAAGTTTTGATATTAAAATACCTCCTTGTTACCATAGCTTGTGTGGCACCAGTTTAACGAATTAAAAAGGCGAAATTTGATAAAATAAATGAATATAAAATCATTAACTGCATTAGATAAATATATTTAATTATCATTTGGAATTTCTTTGTTAAAGAAATTGGCTTTTAGAAGAAACAATAGCAAAGTCAGAAGGAAGAGAACCATCACTCATAAGGGTTTTGTATAGATCCTTCTTTTGGACGTACCTACCGGGAGGTATAATGCAGTTCATATACACTGCTATTAGGTAAGTGATTCAAAAGCATAGCGTTGATAAGATTAAAATAAATATGTTTTTAATTTACTTTTATAATAAAAAATTTTACTAGTAAGGAGCTAATAAATGATACTTTCTATTATTATCGCATCATCTTCAAATGTACAGCTCTAACATTAAACAACTATTAATTAGATACAAATTAATTTCATTAATAAAGAATGCTACATTAATTTTTAGAAATTTGTCGTAATACCATTTAAATATTTAGTTATACGATCTTTTGTAATGAAAAACTAATACATAAAACTTTCCTTTAAACAGAGCGGTTACTCCTCTACTATTCTCGGAGCTATTGAGTTACTGGTCTGTGAATACCACGATGACCACTGCGGTAGCCTCGTACTACGCAGCTGCTATGGTAGTGGCAAATTTAATAGCAGCATTTTTAAATCACCACGGTAATTTCTTCTGCCAACAGTTCGGTATGAAACTTCGAGTTGCAGTCAGTACGCTTATGTTTAGAAAGGTAAGTTTGTTAGTTGATTTTCCTTTAAAATCATATTTAACTATAACAGATAAAATGTTATTTATTCGTGGTATACTATGTTTGTTGGTCCCAAACACCTATCACCGGTTTTAATGCATATTCAATTGTTCTCCTTATTCAGATAATGCGCATGAACAATGGGTCGCTCGGTGAAACGACTGCTGGAAAAGTAGTTAACATATTGTCAAACGATCTCCAGAGATTTGATTTAGCATTTGTATTCCTGCACTATATATGGATTGTACCGATTCAATTGGTGGCTGTTTGTACGTTGGGCTATTTCCAAGCCGGCTACGCGGCTCTCATCGGTATCGTTTCTCTAATGATAATAGCCCTGCCTATCCAAGGTAACTATTGATTGCTGATAACGCTCTGATGTTGATTATAAGCCCCTAATATGATTGATGATAATTTTATGCATAATCATCTTGTTATTGGCTAATGAAGAGACAGTTTAAAGTCAAATTTTTGCCTATTATCATTATGATTTAAAACCTTTTATTATATTTATGACTTTCACTTCTTGGAGTGATAATATCCATTTCCTTCTGTACCAAAAGTAGTGGGTCCGATTCTCTCACTGGAAAATTATATTTAGTTGAGACTGTCTTTTGCCTATGCAGGCTTTACGTAGCTTGGTATTAGATAGAGTTGATAAGCGATCAAAAATGTTTAATCAAATATTTGATTATATTTGCAGCCGTACTGGGCAAGTTCATGGGCCAAGTGCGATTCCGTACCGCCGAAAAGACTGACGATCGTATTAAAGTTATGAGTGAAGTTATAGGTGGTATACAGGTAATATATTACTATATACATTGACTATACTCGTATACCTAATGTTATATTCTAATCTATATTTTATGTTAAAAGAAAAATGCGTCGAATAAGAGGAGATCTTTATTATTTAAACAATATTTTTTGTAATATATTTCATCAGTAAACAATATAGGTACATGCATATTTTAAAGTATAATAAAAAGAGTTTATTCTCCATTTACCTCCTAACAATTTATAACTATGCTAATAATGAAATAAATTAAATGCTTGTTTCTTAATAATAATTTCCTTCAATAGACTGCATAAATTCAACACATGTAAAATAATATAGTAGCAGTAAGCGTGTTCCATGAAGTCTCAAGCAGGTTATTGCATGTTTATCGTTTCACGCGTGTTATTTTATGTATTAAGCATTTACAACCAGTTAAGTGTTTAGATAGTATTATCATAATTAACGATGGTTATAAAGAGTTTTGTAACTTCTAGGTTATCAAAATGTATGCCTGGGAGGTTCCTTTCCAAAACATGATTGCGCAAAAACGAGAAGAGGAGATGCGAGAAGTAGAAAAGGCGACCATATTGAGAGTTCTTTTCCTCAGTTTCATGATGTTTACTGAAAGAGCCGCCCTTTTCTTTACAACCCTAACGTATATTTTATTGGGGAATGCGCTCACCGCCAATGTTGTAAGTATAATATTGTAAACAAAAGTCTATATATAAGTATAATACTAGAGAATAATAGAGTATTATTCAGCAAACTATGTAAATATTATAATATGTGATTTATCCGTTATCTAGTAGCCATAACACAAGCTCTGCGTGGGACTAGTTTGCGCTGCGTATAAATATAAAAAAATACAAACCCTTTCAACGCTGAAATGCTCTATAAATAAGTGTCGTGACAAGAACACAAAATACACACATAATATACTTTCAAAATACATGCAACTTCAAACCATTTATATATTAACTACTACTAACTAACTAATAAATAACTAACTACTAATAAAACACCCTTACACTAAGTGAGGGTGTTTATTAGTCGACAGTATTTTAAATGTCAAATTGTAGGTAGGTATGTCATGTATTTGCACATTTATTTTTTGATTGTTTCACCATCGTTCTGATAAATTGTTATCAAAATTACATAATTACCAGACTAAGTTAAAGAACTACTGACATAAATGTTATTAAAATAATTTATAAGTGGCTTTGATAAAACTATTTACTTTATGGTGAACGATAGCTATTGTAAATTTACTCGTAATTATCAAATAAAGCACATCATATGAAAGATTAGTGAACTTGTTCTATTTAACTCCATAGAATTTCATATCGGCATTATTTCTTGTTGAATGAACAATAAACAGGTAAATAGACGATAATATTTGAATTACGACTTACAAGAACGTAATATGGCAACCGCGAATTACAATATGCTTGTGTGTCAATAACACGATGTTTATCGGTTGAGTTACTAACATTCAACCGTCGGAAACAACGAATTACACGTTTCTATATTTATAGGTAGTTAAATATTGTATTAACATTTTATTAAGTACTTTTTAATATTTTCATATCAGGTTAAGTTGCATTTTCTAAATAAGGAATATTCGTTAATCAAATATTTATTTGAGAGTCCAAAATGTAAAATCAAATAGAATGACAGACATTCATAGATACTAACGTAGGTACTTATTTTATATTCATTCATACAACATATTTCTGTAGGGAATGTGTATAACTAATGCACAATGTTAATGCAGTCTAAGACAACTACTTAAAGCAGATTTACATTAGACACTCGACAATGGAACTTCTTATCATTTTTCTTTCTTTTAGATATATCCGTTGCAACAGTACTTATCGGCAGCAAGCATTAATATCACTCTAGTACTGCCCCTAATTTTATCTTTTTCTGCCGAGCTGATAGTTTCATTCAGAAGAGTACAAGACTTCATGATATTGGGTAAGTTGCTATCTTAAATTAAGTAACTATGATAGATTTGCTGCTAAATTAGGTTTATATTGTAATAATTAAAGTAGTTAACATCCATCTACTTAGGAACTTAAATTTGAATTTGGTGAATACTCTAAAACAGGCAGTTTGTTAACGGTACTAATGGAATAAATTATAAGTTATTTCCAAGGACAGACAGCTCCTGTAGCTAAACTACGGATTAACTTTAATTTTTAACAAAATTTTGACATACCAATTGAAAGACAAATAAAATAACTTTCAAAGTTTGTTTAAATACAAGAGTGTTTTACTCAAAAAGTATTACATCATTTTATCGTTTTCATTTGTTGTTGATCGAAAGGTGTAGAGATAAAAATATTTCCTAATGATGTTTTACAATGGATACTATTATCTTTAGCAACATTAAGTATACCGAGACGATAAAATGTGAAATAGATAATTAATATGGTATTTTCTTTATCTATGATATTAGTTATAGCCTTGATTAAAATTTCATAATCCTCAACAGTACATAAGAATAATCGTATAAATTATATGATGGTAACTAATAAATGGATTTGTTCTAGAACGGTCATTGTTTTTGTCGTTGATAATACTGTAATAAATAATACGATCCTATTACACTTGAATACATTATAAACAAATTATCTAGTAATATCTAATTAAAAATAAAACTTTACTAATTAAGCATTATTTTTTGAACTATGTATTAGAATGAATAATTATATTATCTCATTTATACTTACAGCCCAGAAATGCATTCAATCTCTTTCAAACGCGTTTTGCAAGAGATGTTGCCATAAAATATTTTTCTTTGCCAAGACAATGCGTTGTTTTTATTTTCAGAGGATCGGCCAGACTTGAAATTGGGATCCGTGGCGCCAACGTCTAACCTATTTCGTAATGTTAACAGCAGTTTTAGAGAACCAAAGAACGACGAAGTTCGCCCCATTTCATACATACCAAAATCAGAAATCGCCTACACTAATGGTAAGAAAGTTATACTTGCCATATTACGAGTATATTAAGTATAATGACTTGTTGGTGGCATAATGCTGTAACGGTTTTATTACATTTTAATAACTTTGTCACGTTTATTTATTATCCGAGATAATTACACAACTGTTGAAATTGTTTTTAATTTTTACTTGATATTTACAATTTATTTTACTCGTTTTTCTTAAATGTATTATACAATAAATGTAAGTAATTTGTTGTAATCACTACATTACGCTGTTTTTTTTTATATTTTATGATACATACTATGTGTCCCATACAAATTTCCTCTAAAACACCGGTAAAATGTACGTTTTAAAACGTTTTATGAATCATAATAAGTTATATAATATACCTAGGTAGGTTTTAGTTACTATTACCTAGGTTGTTGGTCTGTATTTAAGTATTCTTAATTTAAAACATAACATTAAAACTACTGGGGCTACCGTCCTTAATGAGCATTATAATATATTCAACATTCGTAGATTATAATTAATATAATGTTGTTAGTAACAAATTTGTTGTACAGGCTACGCCCCGCAAAGGAAGCTGCGGCGCAGTCTGTCTCACCCGGGCAATGACACAGTGGTCGAAGTACGAGACGTTTCAGCGAGCTGGACTGGCGATCCCAATTTTTTGGCACTCAAGAACGTGTCTTTCAGGATTCGGAAAGGAAAATTATGCGCTATTATCGGGTCTGTTGGCTCTGGAAAGGTGAGTACAACTGTAGTTTTTCGTGTAGCTATCACCGAAGTAATTTAGTCCACAATTAAATTTTAATGTTTATATAGTTAGTATGGAAAGGTTTCAATGATTTTTATTTTTATTTTTTAATGTTACCGATTATTGGTTAAATCGACGTTTTCTACTATTCGTTTGATTTACCAGAGAATATTTAAATATCTACTGAAGGTATTTTAAACATGTGGTTATTTTCCGGGAGTTCACGACAACTTAAAGAAGTCAAATATATATGCCTAAAACAATTCTACATGTTCATCTAAGTATAGTAAAAAGTTGATAAACATATAGTATATTTACAATATTCTTAATATGAATAAGATTTCGAATTAAGTTAAATATTATATTGCAATCTTAAAAGATGAATTGGAAAGCAAGCTCATCTATGGATTTCAATTTTCAAACGAAATGTTTGGAAAGACTGAAGGTAGAATAAAATAAAAGATTGCATTACATTTCAGTTTCATTTTAAAGTATTGTAAATATATGTTTAAAAAAGTTATCTTCGAAGAATGTGTTCTTATCGCATTACTTTAAATTAAACCCTTTTTACTACTTTATTTCCTACAGCATAATATAAAGTAACTGTGTAATCCAAGCTTGGTATTATTGATTAGCGAGTTGACCTTTAAACTTTTTTGCAGTCGTCTGTTTTGCAACTGCTACTAAAGGAATTGCCTGCAGCGACTGGCAGCGTTTCAGTGTATGGAAATATCTCCTACGCTTGCCAAGAGGCGTGGCTTTTCCCGAGCACGGTTAGAGAAAATATTCTCTTCGGTTTGCCCTACGATCCCGAGAAATATAAGAGGGTATGTTTACTGTGTTATTCTTGCTTTTGTATGTGAAATAAATGTGTTTTAACTCAATGTTTGGTTGCATGCCAATTCACTCAGTACAAATATTATATATTATGTACCCAAATACTGAAACGCAAATAAAATTTAAGTACGACTCAAATCTATTTCCTTTTATTTTGCGTAGAGAGACGTACTTTAATTAGAATTGCATTTCATTTTGCTGTAGTGTACAAAATCATTTTACCCCATTGACCTTTCTAGCTACTTGATTTAAGAAATCCAACAAATCTGTAACAAACATGTTTAAATAAATGTAAATAGTATTAAAAGTGATATTTAAACTAATGTATAAAATAATAATCTATTAAAAAAGCCTCTTCTATCATAATAGACCGATTGAGTAATAGAAAATTTTCTGTAAAAAGGTATGCAGACAATGCGCGCTCGAGAAGGACTTCAAGCAGTTCCCGTTCGGCGACCAGACGCTGGTGGGCGAGCGCGGAGTTTCATTGTCAGGCGGACAGCGCGCCAGAATCAATTTGGCTCGCGCTGTTTATAGAGAAGTAATTCATCTACATCTTACCTAATTAACATAATACATCATTAGGATTGCAATTATTGTATGCATGTAATGCGTAGAATAGGATTTGTTATAGTTTTAAGTGCTGTCTTTTGTAAAGTACTTATTGTTTAAAATGTAATGTTTAAGGGGTATGTTAAAAAGGTAACCTTTTTACCTTTTATACCTATTTATATTAAACATTTAGCATGAAAGAAGATTATATTATCAGTTATTGTTATGTATATGTTAGATTTTATTACCTAACTCTTGTGAAAAGATCTATATCCTTACTAATCTTATAAATGAGAAAGTAACTCTGTCTGTCTGTCTGTCTTTTCATCACGCTAAAACTACTGAACCGATTAGAACGAAATTTGGCACAAAGTTAGTCTAAAGCCTGGGGAAAGACATAGGGTACTTTTTTTTAAATCAACCCCCAAAAGATTGCGCGAGCGGTTGAAACTTTTTATAATTTTACGCTTTCACGGCCAAATCGCTGAACCAATTGTAATGAAATGTGGTACACAGATGGTCTAGAGCCTGAGATAAAACATAGGTTAATTTTAACTGGAAAAAGGGGTTATTAGGGGAAGGGGGGGTCAAAGTTTATATGAAAGTCCACGCGGACGGAGTCGCGGGCAACAGCTATTTATATATAAACTTACATCACAAAAACAACTGGTTTCCAATCTTCTTTAGTTAATAAGCATTCTCTGTTTTTTCCGTTACGTAACTCAAATGTAAAATATTTACGTCCAAAGCAATGTTCGACAATATAAAAGTAATTTTATTGGTGCAGTGTTTTCATTGGACCGAGTTTGGTATAATATACCTAAAGTAAGATCAAATAATGAAAATGCTGTCTGATGGTTGTGTATTAGCACAGTTTCATCCTAACATTGTTCTTGCTTGCGAGGAATAAGAACCTCGATGATAATTAATTAAGTAATTCTAAATAATATAAATAAAACCGAGACTTTTTTATAGGCTGACATATATCTGTTGGACGACCCACTGTCCGCAGTGGACGCAAATGTCGGTCGGCAGTTGTTCGAAGGCTGTATTAACGGATACTTGCAAGGACGCACGAGGATCCTGGTCACACATCAAATTCACTTTTTAAAGGCTGCTGATTATATTATTGTGTTGAATGAGGTAAGTCATTTACCTACAAGATATTAAGAAACATGTCCGGGCCAGAAGGGTAATATTCTCTCTCAAAACATTTTCGAATAAAATAGTAGGTATATAAAAGACCTTTATGTAAAAATAAAGTTTTAAAGAGTATGTTTGTAGTCCAAAATTTACCCAAATTCAAGGAAATTCAGTTTGTATGCTCGCTATCAACTGATATGAATTCTTTTCTCTCTCTCTCGCTCCTTATACGTAGATAAAGCACATGAGTAAGGCGGTGTGGTCATGTAAAAGTTGCAATTTTACTCGGCTTAATGATTTTTTTTTAATTCAAGTTTTTTATTTATTCTTATGAATAGCGTAATAGTTAAAATTGCAATAGCAAAATAAGGATCTACCGCCATTATAGATTAAAAGATTCACGGATCGAACACTAGTTTCTTAACACGCTATTTATATAATTAATTATATTTTTAAGTGGTAATTGTTACGTTTGTAATTTGATTCATGTATTTAATTATAATATGGAGTGTAGATTCGCGTTAAATAAGCAATAGTAATTTCATAAATCATTTTGCTGAATGACGTAATGCAGTCACAATATCAAATTTAATAGATATCCATAAAACCCGCAGCGGCCAACCACGTAATTGCCTCTGCATGTAATGGCACTGTACGTACAAAAAGTAAGGTTGCTAGTTCTTTGGAAATTATTATTTAAATATATTGACTGCCGATTGGATTAAATAAGTAATAAAATAGTTTATCATTCAACATCATAGATATTATACAATAATAGGTATGATGACTAATCGCACATATTACATTGTCGCCAATCTATAAGATTGGTAAGGTACTTTTAAAAGATTGTGTCATTTTTTTAAACAGCCTAGTTTTATAGTCTGGAAGAATAGAAGTCTAGTAAAAATAATTAACCGAGACAAAAAATTTAAACAAAAGTCTATTCAAATTCGGAATGGCTCCGCCACAAAACTTTTATTTTCAGTTCAAACTCAAAAGTTCAGCTCTACTTTCAACAACGGAAAGCTTTTAAACGCTCGGTTATTACAATCGTTACAGCCTCCGTCATTACACAAGTTCAATTATCGTTGCAAGCCATCCGGAATAGATTGCACTCATGCTTCGCTTGATTGAATATATCTGTATAAAAATATCTACAAGAATTTGAAATAATCATATTTTTTATGTTCTTCTTTAATATGGATATTAAACGAAGTGTGAGAAGATAATTTATACTTTTGACTAGCTATTTTATACAAAATAATATGTTACGTGAATATTCCAGAGCAGTCTACATTCTAAAAGAATTGAATTACCATGATAACAATATCTTAATGGCTCAATAATTTAAATGTATGGGGATAAATGCCATAACGACTATTATATTATTTAAATTTATATATTTATATCTATTGGATACAATAAATTCAGAACATTATTATTGGTTTTTGAAGGGTCGCGTTGAGAACATGGGAACATTTGACGAGCTGGCCTCCTCAGGAAAGGCTTTTGCTATGATGCTCACAAACTTGCAAGAAACTAAGAACGAAAATGAAACTCAAAATGTAAGTATTCTCGTAGAATTTAGGCAAATTTAATTAATTGAGCGTTTAAATTTAAAATTAAAGATTAACAAAATATGTTTATTTATTGATTGCTAGCATTTATATTATTGTTTTACAACAGTGACATACTTTAAAATGGAAACTATTCTATGAGCTTAGCGTGAGTTAAACTAATCTAAGTACCATCTAGAGTAAATGTTTGACTTATATACTGACTTAAATAGATTAAATAAATAATATTTCGACAGAAGGGTGAGGAAAAAGAGAAACAAGCGCTAATCAGAGCAGTGTCCACAACTGAGAGTGTAGATCTACAGGAGTTTGAGGCACAAAAAATGGCAGCTGAGGAGAAGCAATCTGGCAACCTGCGGTGGGAGGTGATCTCTGCATACTTCAGCGCGGGAGGAAATATTTGCTTCATTTTGTTCACGATGACAATTATTATGCTAGCTACAATTGCGGCTGCGGCGGCTGATTACTGGATCAGTTTTTGGTAATTCTTGGTGTTTATATATATCATGTTGTGTTTTATAAATATTCGATGTAAACGGACTCTCTGGTTTAAAGAATGCTGTGTCATTCGTAGTAATAACACTTTATTATAATTGAGTATTTTGCTACTTATGTAAAAATAAAAATCTCCAAAAAATGTGTATCTTTTTCAGGTCGAATCAAATGGCTGCCTACGAAGAAGAAATGGCTGGAGGTGAATTAGGTAAGCAGAATAACAGATTTTGATTTAAATACTATAACAATATATTTTTTTATCGTAGACACTATCGTACGTAAAGATTTGATTAAAATACAAGGTTATTCAGCGCTACACAGTTAACTGTGATAAACATTTCTAGTTGGAAATATATATTTTAAATTGAAGTCACAGAGTACGTTTACGATCATTAATGCATAAAATATCGATCGAATCGATCAATAAGAAGCAGTTAGAAGTTAGAACATTAGAAAATGTCTGCCTTTCATCGGCGTGTTTTATTTTGTTAATTTACTACACAGTATTTTGAATAAAAATCTAATGACAAATTTGGCTTTAATACGCTGTTATAGATATGGTTTGGAAGCCTTTTGCTTTTTGTATTGTAATAAATAAAATTTGTCTTTCACCGACTCTTACTGTCTCTAAACTTACGACGATTAAGATAAATGCAGACTGTAGGTACTGTAGTAAAGTAAATTACAAAAAGTGTTAATAGTTCTTAGTTTACCGGATTGTTTGACTTAGTACATCTATTACAAATGCATACAATTTTATGTTAAGCAGCAGTTAGTATCTATGTATTGTTACACTTTTCCAGACCCCGGTCTTGATGTGCAAGTGGGTCCATTCACGACTGGTCAATACCTCATAATACAAGGCGCCATAGTTCTGGGATGTATCTTCTTGGCCAACATTCGAGCGGTTCCATTTTCGATGCTCTGCGCCAATGCCTCCAAGCGACTTCACGATTTCATGTTCTCTACTATGATTAAGGGAATTATGCGTTTCTTTGACACCAGCTCCTCAGGTAAATATATTATTTAGTGTATTTAATATACTTGAAATATTAAAATGGTATACCATGATTAATGATGCTTTGGAAATGTTGAGTTGATATTATATTTGCTAACTAACTTGAAAGCCACTTATAATATTAACGACATTTTAAATTGTTACATGTATCTTGCTTTTGGAATGTCTTAAAAGTAACACAATCTTATCATAAAAATATTTTGTTTTATAGCTGGCCCAAGCCCGAATAGCAATTATTCTGTTGCCTATTATTAATCTTTTTAAATACATTTGGTAGCGCAATGCAGTAACCCCGCCTTTTCGAACTTAAATTATTCATGTTGTTATATAATTAATTGAAAAAAGTATTTATGTTGTCACGAAGGATCTTTTAAACTCGTTCAAATTGTTTTAAGAGCAAGGAGATGTATGCAAAAGAGATCTGTTAATATTAGAAAACTAAAATTTTTATGTTATTCCTATTTCAGGTCGTATTCTAAATCGTTTTACAAAAGACATGGGAGCCTTAGATGAAATATTACCGCGGTCACTCTTGGACGTGCTACAAATATACAGCACTTTGGTCGCCATTTTAGTACTCAATGCCTTAGCTCTGTACTGGACGTTGATACCTTCAGCTGTTTTGCTCGTTTTGTTCTTCTTATTCGTCAAAATATACTTGAAGACAGCTCAGGGAGTTAAAAGACTGGAAGCGACAAGTAAGTTTATATTTGGTTTATATATGTTACAATAATTTTTAATTTGAAATTAGACCAATAATTTGAACAAAAATAAACTGAATTCTTGTGATGCAAATTTAATTTACGTGATTTTCTCATCGATGTCAATGTTTTGTAAAAAGAGGCATCAATATAGGTTTACTTCGTCAAAAGTTCTGAAAAAACAAATAAAAAGACGGCCGTAAACCTACTCATTTTTTGAACAACTTAGTAAGGTAGTAAGTAAAGCAAAATATTATGTATTCTAATAAGACGTTAATATTTTCAGCAAAAAGTCCTGTGTTTTCAATGGTAACGTCGTCCCTGACTGGAATCGCCACGATTCGCTCAGCTGGCGCTCAGGACAGACTTATTACTGACTTCGATAGACATCAGGTTTGACGCAATATTATAAACGTATTCTATTATATGTGACAGTTGTCACTAATACCAAATTTCGCTTGATATAGGGTTTATGAAATTTCGGTTTCATTTTCAATTTCAATCAGCTTTAGATAAGAAATCAAAATATTGTTTAGCTTTAACTAAATAAATATGTCCACAAAAATAATATATAATTATAAATAAGTATTACAGCATCAGATAATTATTATATATTAGATATTAATGTTTGCCACGTAAAAATTCTTAAGCTATAAACTTAAGTACTTAAACGATGAAGAAACCAATTATTGGTCTATCATAATAACTACATCACAAAACATCACATCTAAAAATTCAGTCTGCGATTATATTATATCATTGCAAGTGTATTTTAAGTATATCAATTGTAATTTATCAGCACGGCAGGCAGCGGAATTTTGTGTATCTTACGATACGTATCTTCAATTAACGTTGTAATCATAGACGTATAACCCATAGACTGATAGTCCCTTAATGAGTAATCAGTCCGCCGTAAGTGAAGCCAAAACTGTGTATATGTGGGTGTAAAAAGCACGTTCTTATACTCGATGACACGCACACAAGCCTACCGACAAACTTTCACTATAAATGTAGAAAAATTGAGATCCATAAAAAACATACGAATTTTGATGCGTTACACTGCGGAGGCGATCTATGTAAATAGACTTGAATTGTTTTAGGTTAAAATGGCTTCACTTTGCGTGCTCATACTACGGTTCTAGGTTTTATTATTCTATGGTTACAATCTGATGAAGCCTTGGGATTCGTTGGGACTCTGCTCTGTAGTAATTTTGTTAAAATTATACGTTAAAGACAGACGGGAGCGCACTTAAATTACACATGCTATTAACCTTCATGAGTAATTTTAGCAGCGTTTGTAATCATTATATGATTAGTCGCATTTCTCCAATAAAAAAAACTTCAGCATTATACATATATATTTGTATAAATTTTAAAGCCTTAAGAAATTTTATTCCGTTAAGTTCTTATTTAAAGATATGCCATCGCTTTTTGAGGCTTAGGTCGTTACTTTTTTTTGTTTTTTTTATAATATGAAGAGGGGAGAGACGAGCTGGACGCACTCCTGATGGTAAGAGTAACGCCAGCTCATAGCCAATGCAGTGCTACCCGGAACTTTGCTATAAAGCCCAACTCCGGGCAGGGGTGCACTACACTGACTTATATTATACTGCAAAAATTAATGTAACTTTAATCTGAATTTTATCGATTTTGTGTACCTATTTCGAAAATGAAAATGTACGCTTTATAATTATTATATAGGTTTGAAACTATTTTATTACAGGATCTTCATACATCCGCATGGAACTGCTTTTTGGGCGGAGGCTCCACGTTTGGCTTTTACCTGGACGCTATGTGCCAAATCTACCTCACTGTCATTATCTTTGTCTTCTTGTATATTGATTTCGGTAAGAACATTTTTGTAGTTTTTCATACTGCGATTAAATATTAGCAGAGGTTATATAAAATTATTTGAAAATTGTTGTAAAGAAAACCTACTACGTTTTTACGTACTAGTCTAAATAAAAAAAAAACTTATATGGAGAAACCTCCTTTTTTAAAGTCGGTATAAAATCAACAAAAATATCGTTTTTCAAGCAAATTTATCATAATGTATGAAAAATAAGGTATAATATGTACTCATATCTCAGACAATGTATAGATCGAATTCCGTTTCTTAATTTCTAAACTTAAGCTGGATTAAAAAAGAAATATTGTTATCGTTGATTCAAACATAACAGAATATTCCTTTATATTTGCAGGCGGCCTCATAGCCGTTGGCAGCGTGGGCCTGGCGGTGACACAGAGCAACATGTTGACCGCCATGTTGCAGCACGGCGCTAGAATGTTGGTCGAGTTCATCGCTCAACTCACTAGTGTAGAGCGTGTTTTAGAATATACTCGCATTGACACCGAGGACAACCTGTTTGAAGGACGTACGTTGCAATCTATTTAATAATACATCAATTAATTTACACCGCTATAAAGCAGCAAGAAATATTAAATTCCGTATTTTATTTGTAACTAGTCGCGCCCCACGGTTTTACCCGCTTTTATGCATGAATTACACATAAATTTTCCTCTTAAATTACTAATCACTTATCTATTAAAAAAACAGACGAAAATCGGTAGAGTAGTTTTAAAGATTTAAGCATACATAGGGACAGACAAAAGAGAGCGACTTTGTTTTATACTATGTAATGACCCAAGGCCATTCTCACCTGTATCTTATTCTTAAACATTTTTGTAACTAAATATGTATACTACCTTAAATCTTACATTCCCTAATCAGAGCATGTATTCAAAAGCAACCGAAATTAGTCCACGCGACATCTGAGTCCCATTATGAGTCTATCGCTACTTTACTTCAAAGCTAACTGCGCCTGTGTTTAAGTCACTGAGCGTTATAATTACGGCTAAGAACTTTGGATGAATAAAGGCTTTTTACACTGTTTTTTTCGTAAGGAACATTTTTAAAATTTATATTCTTACGGCTAGCTAAATATAAGAAAGTCGATTTAGTTACACCTGTTTATGTTACAAGTTAAACTTTAATCGGTAATAATAACTTGTACGCGGGTTTTTCTATGATTACATCACTACACTACACAACTTAATAATATTTTAGAATTGGACGTGTCACCTACATGGCCATTGCATGGAAGAATAGTATTCCAAGGAGTAAACTTGAAGTACGCTCCTGATGAACCACCAATATTAAAGAACCTTAATCTGGTCATTGAAAGCGGTTGGAAGGTAATTGGTTTTTTGGGCGTGTAAATTATCTAAGTTTTTTAGGATTTAAAGCTATCATTATCAGATCTTGAAGTAGACGGATTTCAGAGATTAAACAATAAAATGACAATTCAATAAAATATCTTTGTTAAAGATAGATATCTCATTGATTGTTCCACGTGCGAACGATTAATATAATTGATAACTTTAATAAGATATGATTAACCTCCAAATTACAGTATATTTCCTTTATAGTTTCATTATTAATTTTGAAGATAAAATTAGTGGTTAAGATTATACAAAAACCAAATGATAAAAAATTATGTTAATTACAAAAGTATATTAAAATTAGAAATTATGTTAACACTCTTATACTCTGTCATTAGATTTTTTGTAGTTTTGGATCAACAATCTTTTGTTTGTGTCACAATAATATGATATGATGATTTGATAATGCGTCAGTTTCTTAGTAAGAGAACTCTTTAATCAGTACTGTACTAAAACTTAATATTATCGTCATAGGTGGGTATAGTCGGCAGAACAGGCGCCGGCAAGTCTTCACTGATATCAGCGCTCTTTAGATTCGCGTACATTGAGGGCAGAATAACTATAGATGACATCGAGACCTCATTAGTGTCACGACAGGTAGAGATCATTATATTTAATAAATCTACTTAAAAATAACATTTTTATATTTCCGATTTGTTGTGTATACTATCTGAATCATGAATAATATCAATGTATATTGTTCCGCCTTTATTTCAGAATCTTCGATCGAAAATTTCGATTATACCTCAAGAGCCGGTGCTTTTCTCGGCTTCAATTAGATACAATCTGGATCCTTTCAATGTTTACAGCGATAATGATCTCTGGAGGGCTCTTGAACAGGTGATTATAAATTGCAGTATAAAAAAAGAGCGTGCAAGTTCTTTTTATAAAATATTTCATTTTATCGCTTTGTAATAAAATATGGAGACGTTCTGAATGTAAGAGCCTCTGACATAGATAGCATGAATCATCTTAAAACATTCGGCTATTTTACGATGATTTTGACAAGAAATAGAGTTATAGGGATATAATTGCAGGTGGATCTGAAATCCAGCATTCCGTCTCTAGACTTCAAAGTGACGGAAGGGGGAGCAAACTTTTCGGTCGGTCAGAGACAGCTCATGTGCTTAGCGAGGGCCGTGCTGCGGTCCAACAAAGTCCTTATTATGGACGAAGCCACTGCCAACGTTGATCCTCAGTAAGTTATACAAATCTTAAATAAAATAGCTAATTATTATACTGACAGATATGTAGTCAGTGTGTTGTATTAATGTACGTGAATAGAGACATTAAAAATTTCTAATTCTTAAATGTAATTCTTATAAAAAATAAACACTCAATCATGCAAATGAGTTTATTGCGTTAGAACCAAATTTGTATACGTAATAATTATCTAATATACTTTTTTTCAGAACTGATAATTTCATCCAAGAGACGATTCGTAAGCAGTTTGCATCTTGCACCGTGTTGACGATTGCTCACAGGCTCAACACTATCATGGATTCTGATAGAGTTCTTGTTATGAGTGCAGGAGAAATAGCTGAATTCGATCATCCATATAAACTACTTTCCAACCCAAATAGCCATTTCACCAGTATGGTGAAAGAAACCGGCGAAAAAAGTAGTGCCACATTATTCGAAGTAGCCAAAACCACGTACTTCAAAAATAATCTGAAAGACGACGATAGATGAATTCGCTTTTTAAATATATACTCGTCACAAACTAGATAAATTATACTGTGATTTTTACATCTTCATACATGCCATAATGAGAAAATAATTATAGATTTATAGTCATTTTTAGAATAGTTTTTTTAATATAGACACAACTTAGGTTTCGATTTTTTTAGTTATAGTCTTGGAGTTTTCCAAGGGTCACAACATTTACTAATGACAAATTACCTTTTCTAGACGTCATGATTTTAGTGCACAATATTTCTTATGGTTTCTTAATCATACACTATGGAATCTGTTAAAGTCTTAACAGCAAATCATGTATTAAACATATGTTGTTGAATGTACTTCATAATATTTGAATTAATTTATTTTACTAAGCTTATGGTCTTTATCGCACATGGATAATAACTATATAGATGGATGTATGTATGTATAAGCCCCTAGTTTAGAGTTCAAGTCATTAGAAAAATGTGCAATATGCATCCTCCTTATTGTAAACTTATATCTTTGTAAGATGCGACTGTGTTACTACTTAATTTTATATTGAAAATTGTGCAACGTCAAACAAAGAATTAATTATAAAATAAATGTTATGATTATATCGTTGTTTTTTACTTAACTACTATTAAATTATAAATACATTCATTCATTCAGTACTCATAGGAGATGTAAAATAATTTATAAACACTTAGAAACACGTTTTGTATATAGATACTATTAATAAACAAACAAACGACTTACTTTTTACAAAGTGCAAAAAAGGCTTCTTCGTGGATGATTGCATCTATAGAGCCGATATGTTAAAAATAAAATGATCAAGAAGAGGCTCAAAAACAGTCCTTTAATTTTGCTATCATTAGATATTCCTTCTATTCCTTCTATATTTTCATCGGTACAATTTTCGCAACAACTCATTTTGTTTTTGTTTATCTTTTTTATATACTATGATAACATTGTGATTGTTTTTACATATTTTTTGGTTGTAAAAAATATAAAATAACTGTCATTTTTTATTTTTTTAAATCAAATTACATACACCTACATAATATCTAGTGACAGATGTGAAGTATCTACCAACCATTAGAAAATATTTAACAATTCTTTACGATGGCAGCACCGCACTTACAACACGTAGTGATGGTTAAAAATTGTTATAATCGATAATTATTTACGTTAAAATAATATAGAGCTGTTTTGAACCTTTTCATTTTATTATTAAATGTATTAATATAAAAACAACTCCAAATGTTACTTTCTCATAAATTTAATTTTTGTTTATAAGGCCTCCTTATTTTAACATACTTTCTTATAAATAATATCCAAAACTTCGTTTCAGAATGTCTTTTGATATAAACGTGTGCATTTCGAACGCAAAATATCCAATTTATATTTTACAAAATTTCAAATAATCCAGACACAAATTATGGGCTATTTAAACGTGTTAACACAACCTTTTTTTATTTTTGTAATGTTGACACTGGAGATCATCTATAGTTTTTTTTCTTAAATTTCCTCTTCCCTGTCCAATTTGATATTTCGTCTACCACAGAATCGATTGTGACAAGAAAAGATCTATCTATATAAATACGTATACGAGTATAACAATTAAACTGACTCTTGTGTAGTAGCCAAAATAACGTTGTGCTTATATAGTATTGGCATTAAGCACCTTAAAAATTAAAATAACAATATAACAATATTTTTGTTTATTATTTTATTGCACTGTTTATATAGGTACTAAGTTATTTTACTTTTCTTGAAGGAATAACATAAAAATGAAAGCATTTGTTACTGTAGAAGTATAATAAACTTTAATGTATGAATTGTAAGATTATTTGTTATGAAATATTTTTTTGCTTCTTTATATTGCAACTAATTTCGGCAGGGCCTGTGGCACATTTGGCAGCAGTACAGCGACCAGGATAAATATAAAATAAGTAATACCATTGCACCAGATATGTATAATACGTGGGGATTTGCGAATATTGAAGTTTTTGGTTCGATACAGCAACTTATTCCATTTCCACAGCACCCCATATTTAATTATATTGTTCACTATGTTTTTAACGAAGACATGATAAAGTTACTAGTGACTTTATGAAACATATTTTTACAATTTTAAACGGATTTACATTTCAAAAGGACTTAAGTTCAAAATATATGTTATGTCAGAAGTGTGACAGTTTTTCTATTTATCTATAAGTCTATATGATAGACAGATTACAGAGATTACAGAATATATAAATTTTTGCCTCATTATTTATTTTACATAAGATAACTATTTAGATTTTATTATCTATGCTAGTATTAGAAATTGAAACGGAATACGAAAGCGGCAATGTCCTAATACATTACAGTACTAATTTTAGTAGAATCCTTGAAGGGAGTGCATTAGACCGTTACATGTTATTAAAATCAATAAAAAATACCTCGTATTTCATTAGATTTCCTAACTGATACCCGGTGAACGCACTCCAATCGGAATGAAATCGAGATTACCGATTTGTAGGTTTTGGAGTAAACAAGAAAGGTAAGAAAAAATATATTAATTCAAAGCAGCCAACCCTAATCTCGATATTACTAAGCGTCATTCAATATGGCTCCTGAAGTTTGATTTTAATAATAAGTTGTTGTTGTGGTTCCAAGTTATTGGATCGAGAGTTTCTAATAACTAACAACGAGCTATATTAAACTAATATTTAATTAAAAAAAGTTTTAGTTATGGAAATTGTTGCTGGGGAAGGGGATAATAATACAAACAGTATTTCAACATAATTTATTATTACAATAATATCAACATTTACGCAATTAAAATTTTATCTCTAGATAACTCACTTCATACACAATCATAATTTTACAATAAAAAATATATTAAAGACTAAATATCTTTCTTTGTTTCACTTTGTTCTTCGCTTAGATTATTGCTTAAGAATTTATTTTTTGCAACTTCAAAGAGGACTTTGCTCATACTATCTCCGGTCTCATTGACCATAAAGGTAAATAGACTGTTAGGATTCTTCAGCAGGAGGTAGGGTTGATCAAACTCTGCTACTTGCCCTTTATCCATCACCAAGACCCGGTCTGAGTCCATGATAGTGTTCAAACGATGTGCAATAGTTAGCACTGTGCATGATGCAAATATTCGTCTTATCGTTGTCTGGATCAAGTCATCCGTCCTGAAAAAAACAAAATCCAGAATATATTCAAATTATGTTATCGTTAAAATATGTTGGGCTTAAAAATGGAAGAAAAAAATGTCTGTATTTCTTACTGTGGGTCAACGTTAGCGGTCGCTTCGTCCATCACAAGAATTTTATTGGAGCGTAAAATGGCTCTCGCCAAACAAAGCAGCTGCCGTTGTCCCACTGAGAAGTTTGCACCACCTTCAGTTACTTTGTAATCCAACGCTGGGATAGCGTCTTTTAATTCCACCTATTGTGTAACAATGAAATCATGTCAATTAAGTATTTTAATATTGTAGAAAGAAGATGTATTCTTCTTTCTTCAATATTAAAAATACCACTACAAAATAAAGTTTCACTGACTTGTTCTAGTGCTTTCCATATTTCATCATCACTGTAAGTATCAAATGGATCTAGGTTATATCGTAAAGTAGCCGAGAACAATACAGGCACTTGAGGAATAATAGATATCTTTGATCGTAACATCTGAAAATAATAATTAACTTATTACTGTATATTTTGGAGCAGATTTAAACGCAAAGAAAATCCGTTAAACCAATTTACATTTTTTGCTATTCCATTGGTATCTATGTCATCGAGCAATATGTTTCCTTTAATGTCAGTGAGCCGGAACAAAGCTGATATAAGCGAAGATTTTCCAGCTCCAGTTCTGCCTACTATGCCAACCTTAAATATATAGTAAGTATTTAGTACGTGTTAAAATCTCAATACACCGAATTAATTTTATTATTATTAATTAAATGGAGTGTCATGTTTATCTGTTAGTTATTCACATATATTTACCTTCCATCCACCTTGTATTTTAAATGACAGATCCTTCAAAACTGGAGGATCTTCTGTTCCATATTGTAGATAAACGTTTTGAAATTCCACTTTGCCCTCACTTGGCCATTCGATAGGAGGTTGAGTCGCTGAAACAAGGTGATTAAATGCTTATTGTTTTCATCTATAACGTTTAAGATTTGATAAAATATAATAACTTACGTCCTTCTTCCATATTATTTTCTGGGGGAAGATTTGTATATTCAAGTACACGCTCAACGGATGTCATTTGCGCTAGTAAATCTGCTGTTATTCTGGCAGCCATTTGTAAAATAAAGGTCAAAGACATCGATTGACTTACAGCAAGACCGACGCTTCCTACAGGAATAGCATCACCTGAAATTTGTGATACGAGATTTAGCATATATCTCTAATTTGGTAATGTAAAATATAGTTTTCAGAACAATTTCCTTTAATTTAATATAGTTTTATATTTTAAACTTTACCAAACTTAGCAATTGATTGAATTGATGAAATGCGACATCTTTTTTCTCTGATTTTTGTATTTTATAATTTGATTTTTTTTATCGTAATTAATAAAAATATATGTTATTAAGTATATAAGTATAGTAAAAACCACTAACCGAAGTCGATATATAAGAAGATTGCAATTATAATACCCAGATACACCAGTCCGATCGAATCCAGGTAAATACCGAAAGCGGAAGATCCTCCCAAAAATGAAAAGAATGCACTTGTGTTTAAATCCTAGAAAAATGTATTAGTAGCTTCTTTTTCTTCATAAAATAATATTTCATAAACTAGGTATATTTATACTAAATAATGCACTTGCCTGCGCGTTATCAAACATTTTTTGCAGTCTGTACTGGGAATTTGAACTTCTTATAGTTGATAACCCAGTAATTGTTGAATTGAGCATGCCAAATACTGGACTTTTTGCTATAGAATAAAAGTAATTATTTTAAAAGATAACCTAACATTATAAATACAGTCATAAATAAAATCCATCAGAATACTTACTAGTACTTTCAAGCCTTTTAACAGCTTGTGCTGCATTAAGATACCATCTAAATAGGAATAGGAAAATAATGAGTAAAACAAGCGTCGGTATAAGTGTCCAGGGCAGTGCAATAGCGTTCAACACGAGAACGCTCAGAGCAAATAAATACATTTGAATCGTTTCCAGAAAGCTTCGAGGTAAATTTTCATCCATAGCTCCCATGTCTTTTGAAAATCTATTTAATACTCTCCCTAAAACAAACGCAAAGCGATGATTTTACTCGTAGTTCAATAACGACATTCTTCATATTATTATTATAACTGATGGTCATTAGTGTTGGACCTTACCTGACGGGTTCGTATCGAAAAATCTCATTACAGCTTTTATTAAATTTTTAAACATTTCATTGTGAAGATTTTTCGACGCTCGAGTAACGGAGATAACATATGCACCGATTCTGGTATGAGTCGTTATTATTATAAAAATAATCGCACAACCACTAATGAGAAGATATTGTCCCGTAGTCAGGAGTCCCATGACAATGTCCAGACCAGTATCTGAGAAACAAAAACATTTAATTTTTATGTAGTTTTTTATTGCATAGTTGTAAACTAATTGTGCAATATTGTATAGAAATGGACTGAATGAAATTAATATATTTATAAGATAGTATTAACAGATTTAGTTGTGATAAGTGATTAATTTTATCACTTAGTCATTATATTACTCACAGGTCTTTAAAGAGATTAACATCAATGTCGATGACAAATAGGATCACATATATTAATAATACCTACATATAATAAAAACGTAACGAGTCGCTGTCTGTACATGGAAGATATATGAGAAAAAATATTATAGGAGACCTTTATTAACGCAATAGAACCCAAAACAATGATTTTTGGAATTTTTGTCT
>DWAJ01000216.1:0-40804 GCA_018238005.1 Eurema mandarina
TCAGTTAAAATTGAATAAAAATAAAACTGATGTATCAAATTGAATTTTTCACAAAAATACATTACCAAGCCTTTTTTAAATTTTAATTACCTATAACATATTTTTAATTGACTTAAAAACTGGAACTCAAAGGAATCGATTTATATAAATGCAAAATATAGTCAAAGTTAATAAATTCTGACATCTTTTAACCTTTTCAACGTCACATGACTCACAAAATTATCAATTCTAACACATTTTACCTTTTCAACGTCAATCAATTGTCCAACTTATCAATTCTGACAACTTTTGACTTTTTCAACGTCATACAATTGTCAAACTTATCAATTCTGACCTGACCGACCTATTCACAATTGCATACATTTCACAGGTCCAAGATTAATACTACAAATAGAAATTTTATTAAATATCACGTAATAAGCCGACATATAGAGTCCGGTATGGAATATAATGCGTAGAGTTGAATCTCTTCGGGCGATCGACTTTGGCTGTTCTGTTTGGTGAGATTAGATAGCTCTTCTAGTGTCTCTTCTATTATTTTGCGATATTTTGGGAATCTGTAAAATATATTTGAAAAAATAAATAAATATAACAATTAAAGCTTCATTTAAAAGAAAATGGAGGACGTATTTATTGATTATTTGTTCATCACTGAATGTGTGTTTTTATACAACATTGATTTTAAAAAAATAAAACAAATGCAAACATCCGGTTAGCTTCATTAAAAGAAAAATGGAGAACGTATTTATTGATTACAATTTGTTCGTTAGTGAACGTGTGTATTTATACAACAGATTTAAAAAAAATAACCTAAATGATTAATTTGCTTAGAAGCATCGTTCTGAATTCTATTTTTTTACCAAGTGTGTGTCTGTGTGTGTGTGTGTGTGTGTATAGGTGCGCCTGTCAACGTGTATGTTGATGTATGAGTGTGGTATTGTATCACGAGCTGACATCTGACAATGTATGAGTGTTTTATTGTGTATGTGTGTGTGCCTAAACGTGTGATTATATGTGCTCGTGTCTAATCGTGTATGTGTGGGTGTGTTTGCTCGTGTCAAATCGTGTGTGTGTGTGCCTAAACGTGTGGGTGTGTGTGTCTAATTGTGTATGAACGTCTGTGTCTAATCGTGTATGCGTGCGTGTGTGAGTACATCTAAGTGTATGTGTGTACTCACGCATCGGCCAGCTGCGGTAGCGCGGCGGGCGGCGGCGCGGGTAAGAAATACGTATAACAATAACAAGTTAAAAACAATATAAGAGAAAATTATGACTATTAAAAGTCGCACTCCGAAAAAGAAAACGTCAATTAATTTCAAAAGAACGATTCCTCCACTGTAGATACCCCACTTTGCTTTCTACTTTAGTACGGTTTGTTGCTACAAAACAGGAAGGTACTTCCAAATCTATTGTTTTCGGACAATCGTACGTTTCCCTTGAGCCGGGTAGAATTCAATAAAAACTCAACATCAATGAGCGAAGTCTTATATTAGGCAATCATTAATTTTATGAAACAGCGGTATGTCATAATAGCAGAACAAACAAGGGAGCTGCGCAAATGAATGATGTCGTAGCCAGTTTTATAGATGCTTTACGGGATTATTTAAGTGTTACTGTCTCAGTTATATAAAATAAGTGTTTATGGTGTGATGGGGCAAATTAATGTGAGCACATGCTGAGCGCTATCATAATATGCTAGCGACGCCACGAGAATATGGGAATGACTCAGACCGCCTCCTGATGTTATCAATTCACGAAATTCGTTTCTGGATCACTCTATCATCCTATAGTAGTTTTTTGATGGAATATAAAGACAATTTTAAAAACAAAATGACAAAGCAGTTTATAGATACCTACATATATTATTTTCCTAGATAATTACTGAAACACGATTTACCTAAACAAAAGTTTTGACGTTACAAACATTGAAAATACAATTGAACTGAAAATTTTCTTCTTTTTTGTCTTTCTTATTTAAGTCGGTTAAGAACACATAATGAAAATAAAACGGTAAGGCATTTTAGAGTTGGTGAGAGTCTTTAAAATTAATTGAGTACAAAACTAATAATTATTATAAGCCACAAGCAAGTAACATTTAAGGCGTTACCAGGCGAATTAACCACCCACGTAATCAGACTCGTTAAATCATGAAAATATGCTGACCACGTTATTTTATCATATAAATCGTTGTATATCGAAATAGACTGAACGCGGAGGACGTCCCACAATCCCAAGACATTTATAGTAGTATATTAAACTTCTGTACACCTACAATCTAAATTGAACGAGATAAAATGCCTTGGTATATTTAGAATTGGTTGTATTTGCCAAAACAAACCGCAAGAGAAACCCAAAACATCGATCAAAGTTTTAATATCATTAAAGTTAAAACGCCGTAGAATAGCTTCAAGAGTTTAATAGCGTTTAAGCTTTATTATATAGCCATAAATTAAACGATAATAAGTTGGGACAGCATCGGCGCGGTAATGACTGCATGCTCTCAGTACTCACGCCTCTTCACACGAGATTAAAGATGCCTTAATGGGTATACATAATAGTTGTAGTAGAAAATTTGAGAATCTAAAGATAATAATTAATCTTTAAATATGTATGACGCTTGCTTTTCAAATCTGCAATTACTTCTTCATTTAAAAAAATTGTTGTTGCTGTTGTCGTTGTTTCTTGCCTGTTCTCTGTAGAAACTACTTTCCGAACCGGGGTATAATTGTTTTATAATATAATTATCTACTTAATAGGCGAAACTTCCAAGTATTTTTAAAATAATTATCATTGATATGGTAATTTTCGACTCTTTACAGACTTTTTCCGACACTTATTTCAAGAATCTTTCTGAGGAAATGTAATTAATAATTTTGAATTTAATAATATAGGCACTTTTGTTTTCAATTGCAAAGTAACAAATTCGCAATATTCTTCTCTGAAACGAAACAGAGTTCTGAGAAATAAAATTCTTAGAGAGTACTGATATGTATTAACTACAAAATGTTCAATTTCAAAGTCCTTCAAATCGATCATTAAGGATGGCGTTGAAGTGGTTCAGTGAGAGATGTAAGTAAATCGCTAAATGTTTAATATTCTGTCGTGTTATGCAATTGAATAACTTTGTCACTATAACATTATTTTATTTGTTTTTATTTAGCATTAAGGGTTTTTAGGCATATTATACTGTTCGTTTTTCTATGAATTTGCTATGAATAATGAAGCATTATATTTAATTTCAATGTTAACTGTTTACAGTAGCTTGTATTGTATCACGTTTCAATAATTAATAGATAATAATTATTTCTTACAAATTTAATACCAATTATAATCTGTTATTTATTCCTTTTGTAAAATTAACGAAAGTTATAGTTAATTAAGGAAAAGGGATAGATAAAATATATAGATGTAAATAAAAGAATATAAAATATAAGGAAACATTAAAATGTTCTTAATTCGGTAATTAAGTTCGAAGTAAGCATACTGTATGCTTGCCTGGAAGATATCGATAATGTTTTGTACTCGTGTTAAGGATTTGTCCTTTTTTTCATTAAGAATTGGCAAGTCTTGCGACGGGGTGGTAACTCTCGCCCAAAGAAGACCGACGCGGACGTCAACAAATGATATTTCTATAGAGATGTTGCGTTTCGTTCTTTCGAATAAATTCCCGGTCCTCTTTTATAACATCCTTATAATTCCTTATCATAGATCCTCACCTTTTCCTAATTTTGTACAGCGTGCAATTCATATGACATTTTTTGCTATGCGATTATTCACGGGCGGATCGTATTAGAATTAAAATTTACATCTTCATTAACCCACTTCAAAAAGAAGTTTCTAAATTTTATCGAATAATTTTTTCACCACTAATGGTAGTACCTGGCATGAGATCTCGAAAAATTTACTCTATTTCTAAATGACACCACTTACGCATTCTTCAAACAATTTAAAAGTTAGCAGGCGATAAATGGGACTAAAATCTTGATGTTAAATTTCAGCAAAACATTTTTAAAATATGCTTTCATCACATGACCTTGCCTTGGTTATAATCCTTTTAGTGCATCATAATTACGCTTCGCATACGTGTACTAAACCTATTAGCATAAGAAAATAATCTTCTATTACTTTAATAACAATTATTATAAACTTTAATTAACGAAGTATTTGCCAACATTCTCATTGTGTGAAAAAATAATCAACAAAATGTAAATAACCAAAATCATTTTGTTAGTCCTTCTGCGTCCATTTTGAGAAGTTTATTTCCATATAGCCCGTGTAAAAATGAGGTTCCTATGATAATGAAATTAAATATTATCGCAAAATGAAATCTCTTGGGATTTTGTTAAGATATAACGCGAATAAGCTATTAAGGAGAAACATCTGTATAATATATCTACGTGTAGTATATTACTATAATTATATTTTGGCGATATTAAGTCTTTGCTTATATTGCTAAAGAATTTATATAAATGTTATGTTTGATCTGCTTACGTATTTATAGGCATATGAAATTCAGTAGCTGCATGTTCTTGATGTGTTTGTTCCGGGAATATCTCAGTGATAATTTAGGGAGGAGGCGTGATGTTCGCTGATGACAGTTTACAATATTCTCCCATATAATATTATTATACCAATGCCCACGTTTGATATAATGTAATAGTTCTATAACTGTAGTATGATTTTAATCGAATGGTGTATCGTTAAATACATTTTAAAGTTCCCTCATCTGAAAAAAGAACTTTCTATATTTGACGGTACGTTAGGCAGTCCATTCTACGGGTGATGCATGTAACATGGTATGAATCAAATGTAAAATATCTGTTCGTGCCAGCTAACGTCATGAATATTCTGATACTGTTGTCAGTTTTTGAAGCCAGTAGACTGCTACGTAGAATTCGGTTGGCTTAGGTTTTCGGAGCCTTTCAAAACATATTGTTGAAGCCTGGGTGTGTTAGTAATGAAATGTGAAAGTGATGTGAATAATGACTTATAATTTGACCGTATTTTACTTGTAATTTTAACTAACATACGAAATTTTAATTCTATTCTGATTAGTATCAAGATTTAATTAACAATATACTATATAATTTTTGTTGTTGAATACCTATTTTTGTTTCAAAAAATACTCGAAAAATTCTTTACTCAAAAGTGGATCCCGAGACCAAAAACGCTGAAAGGGCTTTGAGATTCAACACATTAGGTACTTTGGTGACAAAAATGTCCAAAGTATAACATCCAAAAGATTGTTCATTAGCACATGTTACATCCTTGCATTTTAAGTTTTTTTTCCTTTTTGTATACAGCCCTTTTAATAAAGCAAGTCGTTGGCTGAAAGTAATAATTACAAAAAGCTCTCTAACATAAGTCCAGGTTTCCGTATAAAATTGTCCACATTGATATTGGATTGAATTAATTTTACTTGAATTAAAAACTACATATTATGCAATAAAATACTCTAATCTTATATATAAAAATGAATCGCAAAATGTGTTGGTAAGAGCATAGCTCGATAATAGCTGAACCGATTTACATAATTATTTTTTTAGAATATTCCTGGTATGTACGAGGATGGTTCTTAAGCAAAAGAATTGTAAGGTTTAGGGCAAAGGTTTCGGGTAGGATAGATACAGTATGAATGAAGTCGCGTTGGGACAGCTAGTATATAATAGAATAGTCAAAGTAATTATGAGAGTTAAGATGACGCAAAGGAATCTTTAAGGTACCTGTATCCAATGCGACAAGAAACATGATAGGATTTGAGTTTGTAGTAAACTGACTACACAATACATATCTCTGTGTAGCATACTGTGAGACATTCTCTTCTACAAAAGAAGACTATCAGTAATGATGAAGATGGATAGAAGATGTGCGTTCTTCAAAAGAGAAATAACAAAATCAAATAAGTGCTTGCTATTTTGTACTGTAAGTCAACAGTTAGTTATTCTCATTCGAATGTAACGTTTTTTGCTGAAACACAACTGGTTTTCCTCAGTATCTGTTAATTTAATATAATATGTTACATTTGACATTATATGTTTGCACATATAAAGTTCCATATATTAATTAATGAAGTATTGATCCTACATAGTAAAAGCATTTTTCCATTTCTTTGATTTGAATGTTAGGTGCGTGGGAAAGTGATAAAGGTAATATGCTAGAAAACAGAGTTAAATTCCGTGGAAAAATAGCGAATAAGCTACAATTGTTTTTCTTCGTATTGTATTCACATTTATGCTGTTATTCTCCTTTTTAATTTTACTTGCTTTGAAGTATATGCAGCATCAAAACGAAGCTAAAAAAATTTGATCTCAAGGTAAAATTTAATTTATGGTATTGGTATGAAATCAGTTTGATATATACAATAAAATATTTTATGAATATTTTAAAGCTAATACACTGTATAGCTTTCGATAAAAGTAATTTAATTAAGTAGGTGGATTAAGGATTTAAATATGAATTTTTGTTTTATCATTTATCAAAATGTTTTCGATGAATAATATTTTAAATTTCTACTATATATCGTTATATATCGTTATTTACGGTAATGTCAAGTAAAATTTATGTACGGAGGTATTATATTATTTCGCAAGTAATCATGAGACATTCAATACTGTTTTATTTATCGATACAACGTATTTATAATAGCAATAACAACGTTCAATTTAAGCCTACAAAGGTTTGTCATCTCGACTAATTATTTTTCTTTCATCTTTGCTAACTGGTAAAGTGATTTGACAAAAGCCGTCCGTATAAGCCGAAAACAAAGAGCCCCAAAAGAAATTGTAAGTTTCAAGCGAAGGCATCATTGAAGTTATTTTCTTTGTTGTTTTATAGAATTCTTAGATATTTTTCTTTCATCCGGAAAATCGATTGGTTTATTTTTTTTATTAATTAAAATACAATCTTAATTGATCTACCGTAATACATAATCCAATAAAATACAAAGCTCCATTTTAAAAATTAATATTATCTATAAAATATAAATACTCACAAATCTATCTAAAACTATTTCCATATATCGTCAACGCCACCACCATACTTATAAACGTTACAACATTTTATGAACAATTAAACAACATTTTAATGATACACGACATTCGCGCGGCTGCAAACTTTTCGTGACGCTAGTAAAGGATGAAGGTTCACTGAAAAGCGTCCGCCCACAGTCGCGGGGCGCGTCGCACTGAGCTCATACCCTCTTGACAAGACAATTTTTGCCGTATACAGTGGTCCTCAACAGATAACAGCAACTTGTGAGCTTTCACACGAATAAGGCAACTATAGACCTTTTGCTAGCGTTTTTTTGCTCCACGCGACGTTTCGTAGATGTGATAATGTGATCCCCGCAATTGTTAGCTAATAAGTTGTTTAAGATAATATTAGCGAAAAAAGCTCTAATGTGTTTAAACATGAAAACTAAAAATTGTTTTGTTACAATCTATAAAAAACACTTGAAATAGAGATAATAAAGATACTTGTACATTCATTAATTAAGTTAAGTGTTTCGTTATATAAAATACGTTTTTACTGATAATTAATTGCATTAATTAAAACATATTTCATTACGTCTTAAATATTCGACGCCTCCTCAAAATGAAGTTAGTACAGGATTTCTTTGAAATACGATTATTTTGCCACAATCATGCATAAAAACAGTGAAATCGCAAACAAGATAACATTCTGTAGGTCTTCCACAGCGGGAATCTCATTTTCAATATGTTTTTATAACTTTCAGTGAGGAAATGAGGTGGTGCTCCCGGCGCTCGGCGGCGGTATTGTCATCATAAACCAACCGAGGCCTCCTTCATAAATCCCTTCCAAATGTACCTTTATACGCATTATGCCATAACAACGAGTTTTCTTTTTTGCTCCACAACGCTTTTAAATCCGACAAATAAGTCGTATCTCTATCCGTTTACTGGTGTTTGCTTATCATATTATTACAGAGGTTCTTTTTTGTAATACTCTGCCTTTTCGCTTTGAAGACTAAGCTGGAATTTAACGAATATTTTTAATGTGTTTGTCTACGATAAATGCATATGAATGCTCCTCGTACAAATCTCTGTTTGCATAAAAGAGATCGTTTGTGCTACATTTCCGTGATACTTTACTTAATTGGTACTTCTATCATATTGAGTACTTTATCATGGTAACATTCTTTTGAAGTAGACTTAGTTTTATAATGTTATAATTTTTTTGAAGTAATCAGTTGATTTAAGTTTCAATCCAAAAGGTTTTTACAAGTAGTCGCGTAGTATGTAGATAATATTATATTGAATCAATGCATTTAGCGATCTGAAGTTTTCTTTAAAATGTAAAATTCTGCTTTAAAAGTTAAAATTGGAAATTTCTATTCAGTAATGTCTCCTTAAACATTTTTTCTTGTTTTCGTTACATTATAGTAAGTTATGTTTCTTTATATATGGCTTGTAATAAACTCAACACGTCTAAATAAGGATAGATGTTATTTGAAGCGTTTGGAGGCAGTTGGCACCGATCGCATTTTCGTAGTCTCAACATAATAACCTCATGTTGACACTGCTGCCCCCGCCCGGCCCCAAGCACTCCACAACCAATAAGACAGTAATAAATGTTCAGATCCAAAGACAAGAAAAAGGAATATAATAAGTAGATATTGTGGATCGGTACTTGCGAGTTCAATATTGCTTCTCATGATAGAACTTTGTGGACTCTATCTCCTTTCTTACAACTTGACATTATTTGCTCCTATGTCCACACAATTGGTTTTAGGCTTTATTGTTCGCAAGGTGCTTAAATGACGTGGGTTTTTATATCTATATAGTATTATGAAGAAGGCGATGAAGTTTTAAGCACGTAAATATGGTTGTATTATTATTGGTACATTATAAATTTTATATTAAAGAAAAAAACATTTGAAACTCTTTGTTTTTACAATTATTGGAATTTCCAAACTTTCATAGTTTAATTTACCCATAAATTGACCGCGTAAAGTTTAGCTGTTAGTGACATCAGCAGTGTGTCTACTAAATTTCATCAAAATTTGGTCATTGATTTAAACGAGAAAGCGTAACCACCAGATTAACAGGTATACTTTAAAAATCTTAAATAATTCTATCGAAATGTTATATAATTCCAAAAGAACTGAATCACGTTCATACAAAGCGAATATTCAGAGCGTTTTATACCGTATGTAACTAAAAATATGACAAAGGACGTAATAGTATTTTATAAGATAAACTTATTTGATATAGATACATAAAAACTTCAGGGTGTCTGTGTGGCAATTAATATTATGGCAGGCAGCTTCAATGCAATCTAGTTTTCGATAGTGTCGTCCATGCCTCTCAATAGCCATCGACGATAGGAACGATACCGCACTGTATTGAAATAGAAACGCAGTCTATCATACGGAAATAAAATTTTAGTAGAATTATTCTATTCACATTTAATTATCATTATACAGTGTAAAATATAGTCACTTTCTACTGTCAGTCCCTATGTATACTTAAATTTTTAAAACTATGCAACCGATTTTCATGCATTTTTTTAAATAGATAGAGAGTGATTCAAGATGCATTGTGCGAAGCCGAGGCTGGTCGCTACTATTTTATATAAGTATAAGTCTGAACAGTACGTATACCCGTGCAGACACCAATACCAGTATGTCATACCAATTCCCATGATGACTTAATATTTTCAAGGTCTTATTGACGTAATGCTATAATTGCTCGTACAATAGTATAATAATAGTACGTAGTATATTGATTTAAATGGTACAGAATTTTGTTTAAGCCAAAGAAAGGCTATCTTAAGATATATTTTGTACAAATGCTATTATAAGAAACGGTTTTCTTTTAATTTCCCTTCCCCTTAATTACAAATTCTTAAACCGCTGTTAGATGTTTGATGTTGAATAAAATATTGTTCGCAAGATTAAGGAGTTTAAACATTTAAGTTGAAAATGAGTTATTCAATTGTTTATAAGTTATATAGGTCAAAATGTAATGTATAGGAACTGCATACAATTATAATGTCTCGGTTCTTAGATTATTACTTTTTATCCTCTCTTTAACTTCAAATAATTACTTTGTTGGATTTCTTTATTCCACTCAGTTTTGTCGGAACGCTTTATTAAAATTTTTCTTTCGAATAAAGAAACTTTTTTGTGATATTGGTGAGCTGGTTAGTTAAATGACTTATACCTGAAGATGGAAGTTTTTTTAAAAGGTACTATACAAATACACTAAGCACCTGAACACCGCAAGCAACTTTTAAAATGTCTATAACTGTCTCATTAAATTTTTCAAAAAATAAACGAGCATTAAAAATATTAAATATGTTATACATAGCACTGGCACACAATAATACGAATATGAAACTCGCACTTAGCTGGCAGTGGCTAAGGTACGGTGTGATACCGACGACATGCCCTGTATTAAACCCGTGAAGCCGGTCCGAGCCTCGCGTCATACAAACGCTGATGTGTTAGTTCGGTAAGCTTTATTCCGCAGCCTAACAGGTGAGGGACTATTCGAATCAGAAGGCGTTAAGGTAAAACGTTTCTAGTGCTTTTTTGTCAGTTAATGGAAGTTCTTTGTACGTACATTGGAGCGGACGAGCGGGTACGACTTGGAATCGGATTAGCGTTATCGAGCATAGGCCGTGATAGAATCGCTGGGTATTATCTCTTGCAGACTTTTAGGCTTCGTTTTGCCCCGACCGTACTTATTCGTCATTAAATTTTGGCAGTCTTATATGAATTTCGGCCTGGTCGGCTAACGTCACCATATTTTTGATGGAAAGTAGTTATTTTCTTATATAATTTTTATATCATTATTTTGGCCGCTGTAGGAGTATATTTATTTAAGTCCAAATTGATTGCAATTTATATAAATATAAGACCCATTTCAATGTAGTTTATGACCATACATATATTAATAAATTGAACTGTCAACACGTAAAAAATATACTATAAAAATTTCTGTAAATTTATATCAATTTCTATAGTCGAAATTAAGTTAACATAACCATAATAAGCCAAACAAACAGATTGGCTAATTTTTAAATCATATATAATGCATATGCACATCAATTACAGCGCTTATCTTACTGATATATCGGACGTCCAACTATTAGTTAAAGCAACGTGTTCAGCAAGCCGGAAATGATATCTCAGTATAGATTGGCCGATATCTCTCGGCGGATAGATAGCCGCAATGCACTATCCCACTATTATTCCTAATTACCAAAAATTTGCCTTTCGTGTATTACAAACAGACAGTTTGATAATATCATTTGATTATTAATATTCCCTTATCTTGTTTTTCGCACTTGGTATATTTTTCATATTTTTCTATTTAATATTAGCAGTGTTACCATAGCACTAAAACTGATCTTTTTATGCTGTAAGTACCTAATATGTATGTGAGTACATAAGCATGTCTTGTAACGACTATTTCTGACGGCATCATATCAGCGGGTTATTTTCAAATGTAAAATCTATATAAATATTTATAACTTACATATTATCTGTATTTTGTTAATATATTTTCGTTTCCCATAAAAATCTCTTTAAAAACTATTTAGTTGCTCTTTAATGTCTGTGTAGTCGAAATTTTTGAAATTGAATAAAACATTCATGATAAAATATATTATATAGATAATATTAATATGTGTATTGTACGAATGTGTATAAAGTTTATTTGAAGAAATAAAGTTAAACGAATTTTAATTGGGGAAGATTATTTGTATACCTATAACGGCGTTAAAGTTATCTTTTATATAATATCTTCTTTAATAAACATTTTCTTCGAATTCTTTAATTATAACTTTTGGCAAAATTAAAGGCAATATAATATGGCTTTTACTATGTCCAAGTCTCATTCGCACTTTGTCACATAATATTGGCGGGTCATCTGATAAAAACGAGACTTACCTACGAGTACTGGGTACATTTTATATGCAAAAGAGGTATTTCCCACTATCTTTAAATATAAAAGAAAGTCTAAGACGACTTTACACCATTTATAACTCGATAACGGCTCAACTGATTTGGCTGAAAATTGGTGGGGATGTAGTTTAGGACCAGGAGAAGGACATACCTTTTTATCCAGTTTCCAGGGAATTCTTTTTTTATGAAAGTAAACGCGGACGGAGTCGCGGGCAACAGCTAGTTTTATATACAAGTCTTCTACTTTCTGCCCTTTTAAGTTTTTTTCTTCCATTTTGTTCTATCAGCCAACATCACTCACATATTTTTATGCACACGTCTTCCCCTTTCTATACATCCATCCACATAGACATCTAATTCAAATAATAGTAAAGCAAGTATTTCGTGTATATGTGGTGTTTTATATTGCATCAATGATACATTGCTACGATAGTAATGTAGGTGGGAATGCAAAGGACCGTATGGGCTCTAAGATAACGGAGTACGTAGTACTAATACTGGGCCTAAGGTATGTTGTGATGCAAATACCATTTCATGATCTATGTAGGTGATCTACCATGTTATGATATCATTGTTAATATTTTTTTCTTAAATTAATAAATTAATGTAAAGAAATTATCTAAAAAACTTTGTCTAAAAAGCTAAAAAAATATGGTGGTACTTGTACCTTGTACATACTTTTTTGTTTGTTACTGGAGGTATGATATTATAACTTCAGGCTATGTTGAAAATTTACCATCTTAAAAAAAATTACAACAAAAATATGTATTAAGTATCAATTACTTCAAAAATCAGCTATTAAGTTGGAAGAACACCCACTTGGCCACATATTGTTCTGAATACAGTCACATAACGCTTTTTATTTTTACGTTTTAAAAATAAACAGCGTTATTTTTGGATGCAAATTAGTAGTAATATTCAATTCATTATTTTGTTATCGATGCATTCACAGAAATCAAAATTCTAACAATAATTGCAATACAAACCATTCAACAAATATTTGTAATAAAGGATATCCGTAACTGAAATGTAATAAAGGATAAATCTCGACGGGCGATTTTGTTTTTCTGCGCTATAAAAAATAGTAATAAAGAGAATTAAGCATTGCGCGGAGATACTAAGGAGAATCCAACTAAGATAGATGACGTCATTTTACCCTTCATTAACCCATTTACTTTCGCGTAGCAGCCAAAGTAGTTCATGAAGCCCAAGGTGAAGCAATTCTTAACTAAGTTTCTTCGTAACTTTTAAAAAAGTTTTATGAAAGCTTTCAAGGAATGTCTATGTCATGCCTTGTGCGGTACGCTTTTGTAATAATGTGAAGTTTCATAATCTGTAATTTTACGCCACTTAAGCAAGAATGTTAATCTAATTTTTTATGGATATAGCTGTGCAAATTGTGTTATTAGAATTTGTTGGAGTGATAGTTATGTTTCTACCGATGGTTCATTGTTAATTATCTTATGTCTTTCATCAATGAACACAAGTCTATCTTTTTCTAGCTGGCTTTCGCGTATTTATGATTTTTATAACACATATCGATTAAATAGAGTACACATTTCTATACTATACAATGCTAAAATGTACTGACTGGTAAACTAAAAACAAACTGAAGACTTATAATGGTTTTCTTTCATATGAATCATTCCCAACAAAACAGAATCATTAAAATCAGTTCAACCAAAAGTAAAGTCAGTCGAAAGTTCTTAAATTTTGTCATCTCACAAAAAGTACATACGAATTAAAAAACCTCCACTTTTTTCAATCTTTGAAACTTAAATATTTTATTTACTTATACTTCAAATATTTATTAATCCTTAAGAATGTTTTGGCTAAATATTTTTGCTATAAATCTATTTAATTTTAGTACACCTATTCCAACTAAGCTTTAATCTGAGACTAATTATGGCTATAGAAATAAAGGAAACGTATACATAGTTAATCCAATTATGAATCAAAATCGTATCTAATGTGTCTTTTGTGTTTCTAATTTTTCCTGTTTCCTGTTCTAAGCCTTAGGATTTGTGTCAATTTAGAATCGAACTGATTACGATAATGCGCAGTAATCTATGTATTAATTAGATCGTATGTAGTTAGATAGTCAATATCTTTAGATAATATCCGTCTGTTTGTTTGTGACTTCAAATGAATGTTGTATTACTTGTTCATTCATAACATCAGTACTGAAACCGATTTCATTAAGATTGTGATTTGAAAATGAAAGAAAATATTGCCCAGAAACAAGTCTAGTTTTAATATCCTCCAAACTGTTATTTGCGCCAGCCTGCATAGATTGATCTAAGAATTTGACAGATCTGAGTGTTTCACCTGCTCGTTTGCCTTCTATTATATAATAGGAAAAAAAAACTTTTACACTAGTGTAAATCTGGGCTAGCGGCTAGTAGGAAATATATATGTATCGAGTACAAGGAGCGGGCAGTTGAGTGCGCCCGGCTCTGCCTTTTACCGAATGTACGTTTCGAAAGCACTCAGAGCAAAGAGCTGCCCGATTTGGGAAATCACGTTATAGACATCCACCCAACTCTGTAGAGATAATTTATTGCACCACAACTTATATTCATTTAACGCTATGAGAGCCGTACTTAAGATTTACTAACAAGATACAAGATACCCCTTGGCTCATATTTCACACTAGTTAGTCATAATGGAGTTTAATCTTATCGAATTTTCTAAATTAAGTTTGTCAATATACTGGATACCTAGTTAATTTAGGGTCAGTATGTAGTTGTCCGCAAATAAAACCTGGACAAGAGACTATTAATATTGGTGTATTTACGTAGTCTGTTGTATTCATATAATGTATGGTAAATCTGTTGTTCTTTTTAGTTATTGAAGTTCAAATTGATTTAGTTAACCGTTCTTAGGAAAAAACTAACAATGAACCGAAGATACCAATGGAATGCAAGAAGTTTAAAGCTGCTTAACCAATATAAAGGAATAATTGATTTTATGAGTATAATGTTGTTACAAATCGCAATTTGAATAGTGATTGCCTTGCACCGCGAATAAATAAAGCAGGCATCGTTATTCTGCTCTGCCACAAAACTAGTGATCCATAATATGAGTGGATCGGACATGGAATACAAGAGTAGCCGTCGGACTTAAATTTTACCACAATTTGGATATTTGTACACTGTTTGCTATTCTATAATTTTTAGCAAACATCGATCCACTATTGTTCCAGTCACGACATTAAAAGCACTGTAAAATGCGCATTTATTAAGTTTCATGCTGTATATAAAGATAATGTAGGTCACATTTACGTCATAAGTGAGCCGAGTACATCCCACAACTAGGCCATTAGATTTTCTTTTGACATTTCATCTACGTGACCATTAAATGTCACTCACGGCTTTATAGGTAATGTGGGTAATGTGCATTAAATGCGAGTTTATTTTGCGATAACCCTTACAAGGTTTCTTATACCGTAGACGTATACTATTCAAAAACTCATATAATGTTAGCATCGTTTCTATATACGATTTAACATGACAGATTTCTTAACTGGAAAATTAGACTAGACTATTTTGTCTTACTTTAAAACGCATTAGGGATTACAAGCCAGCGTGATTTCTGCACATCAGGGACTGCTAATGCCATCAAAGTAATAGGCAAAGTTCTTAGGTACTCAATTCAGTCCTAAGTGTTATTAATGATTGAACTTGTTACGGATTTTTTGTACTAAAAACTATTTCCTTATATTGAAGCGGACGAATGACGGCTACAAATAATTAATCCATATCTTTTTTCAATAACTATAAATGGATAAATGGAAAGTAATTGCACCTTTACAAAGAGTTAATACCAATACATGTTGAGATGTAGAAAACATGGGGTCATTTGAACAGGAAAAAGATTAAAACGCTTTCCTCTAAGTAACTGCGAGGGAAGCCAGTATTAGGTTTGGAGAGGTTTAAACTTTACAAGGTGTATCGACCCGTAACTCTTAAGTCGCGGGGACATCTTATAAAAAGAGAGCTACGGTCCGGAACAAACAAACGTATTGCACTGACTCCGGTACAATATACGGCTATATGGACGTTGATACATTGCGGATATTTCCGGATAATAAACGATTGGATGCGGTGCAAGCGACCTGCCAGATTCTGAACTATTATCAATTGTTATCATACAAATGTGAACCTCAAACATTTTTAAGTCCGATAGTCAGTGGACAAATATGAACGAAATGTAAAAAGGATTCCTATATAAAGGTGATGATATTGGAAATAAAAAGTTCGGATTACAAAGGTTTAACAAAATTCAGTTCAGGTTGTTAATTTTTACGGATTTCACAATAAAAACTGTCATTTTTTTCTAAACGCGTATCGTGAAATGTTATTGTTCGTAGTTTCGAAGGTTTAATAGCAGGCGCGTTTGCTCTCATGTTCAAATAGCTTAGTATTGCTGTCTGTACATATCAAACGCTATTCTGTTCGTATATACATTTATTTATTGATTTATTATTCAATTTAATTAAATTGAATAAACCAATGTATAATTAATATAAAGAAAACTGATTCTGGTTTAATAAACGTGTAAATTAACTATAGACATCATAATTTTATTCTATTTATCTCTTTCGTAGAAAGTATATTTTCTTCTCTCTCTAAAATAATTTGCATCTTTCGCTAATGAGATTGCGAAGGTGCCCGTGACACCTAACAACTGGGGAACACTGTAGGGTTTTAATCAGTAGAAGTCCAACATATCTCTCTCACTATAAAAAAGGGTAATTTACCTCAATATTGTTTCTGATTTAAGCTAAAAAGCTGCTGTCAAATAACAAAAAATCTTTCTGTTTTAATTTGGTATTTTTGAACAAATTATTTTACAAATAATAATACATACATAATATATATATTTTGTCACCTATAGACCTCTTAGTAAACTCCCATACTTATTAAGTACGATTCCCTCTGCGCATTCACCGTAATTGTCACACCACATTACAGTATCAATAAAAAGTGGTTTCTAATTCTCGGTATGCAATTGCAATATTAGTCGCCGCGGACTGCACGTAGCCAGCCCGTAGCCTGCCCAGCTGGAAGGTATTAAAACGATAAATATTCATTATGAACTTGCGTTAATTTCGTATTCCACTATTTTATTATTCTACAAATTCAAGCTTAACTTTGAATGTAAACTTTTGCCACTTAATCCTATAGAATAGCGATTTCGCGTGATAAATGCATTCGTTTTAGCATTATTTAATATTTTAATATAAAGTGCTATTCTTACTATCTGTTAATGTGATAACAAGAGTTTTTGCTTTATTGGCTTATGAAAAGAAATAAATAATTTTACTTTATTTTAGTTCTCTATAAATTAATTTCAAATGTGTTGTATGGATAAATTGCCAGACCGCGACCATTGAATGTATAATGTATGTATTAATTTTCCTCATACGAAGAGTATTTATTGCATATTTTAATATCAACGCATTATAATTCATGTTTATTTTATAAAGAAATATCGATGCTTTGAAATTTTAATCACTTTGAAATACCAGTCGTCTCGATATTTTTTATGCAGCCTTTTTAGTGGAAAATAGTGTAAATGCGAACGGAATACGAAGCTATTTATAAATTTACTTCGATACTAATATCTACTCTTATACCCATGTTATAAATTTACTTCTCCATAACATAATATATATACTTTATTTATAAATAACGTTAACTAAATGTTAAAGCATTTGTAGGCGGCCCTCTAAATGTGAAGACATTAAAATAAGGTCTAAAAGTTTTGATAACGCGAATAACATTATGTTTGTTAAGATGGTTTTCAGTTTACCCTAATCACTTCAATAAATTTGAAGCACCCCAAAGTTAATTTATTATAACGTCAAAGGGTCAAATGATTCGCTTAACTCAGCTCAGAGTTTCAACTAAATGTCATATTACATTTAGAAAATTTATTAAGCGGTTACGAATAGTTGTAAATTGACATAACATTAAAGAATAGAATAATCTATGTTTATCCTCCTATTATACTATTTTAAACTTCTGTATAAAGAGGAAAGACTTGATTGTTGATTAATTAATTATATATAGGGTTGATGCGACACATGGGCATTAAATAAAACCACGTATATAAAACGTACCTAATAACTGTCGAATAATTCAAAATTTTTTAACATCAAAGATAAAACAGCTTTTTTTTCGAACAAAGTAAATAGTTTATAAATCATCCTTATATGAAAACACCATTTATAAATATTTACACTGACCTGGTGTAACCTGTGCTCAATGCGGCAATGTCGCATAATTTTTTCTTAAGATACCGCCGACAAGTTTCAATGTTTGATTGCACGTGTTTAAAGTTTCAACTCACCCGCACAATATTGATACGAACGATTCAATATTAATACGAATATTGATATATTAGTAAATGTGTAGTTATAGCACGACGTCGTAATTTTCTTTAATAATTTATTTACAACGATTTACAATATTAACTTTTTAGTTCATTGTTCATACCGATAGCATTCACTTCACCCGTAAATCGATATCATAAGGTCATACCTCTGTACTGTTTCCTTTTTTAATCTATTGACAAAATACCATACTAGTGCATTTAATTATTCTACCACTGTCCACAATAAAACCACGAATAATCTCACAATATGTATCCAATCACAATAATAAATATTAAACTGCAACAAATTTATCCTAAAACACTAATCACTACGGTATAAAGAGCGTGTTTCACAACAATAAAAAAAGCGCGGGCGCATCTCGTTGCGTAACGTCCATCCCGAATCGATGACATATTTGCACTAATAAAAATTTGATTTTTCTACCCGCTGACCTATTTCTTTTTCTTTTACGCCCATTGAATTAAAGTATTATTTCTTTGTTTATCATAATCATAACATTGAACGACTTATGTTTTGCTCACACTGTCTTCCTTATTACACTGATAAAGAGTCATTTTCGTATAACTTCTTGCATTTTAGAAATTGTAATGCAAAGACAAGAGCGGCAACGCCTTTCGTTTATGTAATTTTAAGGTGTATGACCCTTGGATAGAATTTCACAGCTGATTAGAGCGGATACATCGTGTTATTAAATAGCAAAAACTTAGAAAATTTATTGCGACTAAACTACTGATGCCATTTGAATGATTTTTTGTGTAGGGTCGGAAAATTGGCCATAGTATACGTGATTAAATTTAATGCCTATATGTCGCATCAACCCTGTATATTATGTAGTTGAATAGGCGCTTAAAGAAGTGGATAGATTCTTATTAAAGTCGGAACGAAAAAGTCTTGAGCTAGTTATATAGCTCTTTACTGGGAATACTATTAAATGAAAATAGAAAATAAAAGTATGTATGGGAATTCGTCATTATGTTCTTGAATTTCATAGATGACAAACCTTTCATGTTCATCTCAAAGTGTGTTCTCAAAGTGATATTGGTTGGTCAAATACATATACGTGAGTTTTGGATTAATCCAATATAAAATAATTATAATTAACTGTTATTACCTTTATAATACAAGTGTGGGCTACTAGTACGGAATAAAAACAATAGTGTCGATGCGAAATGAAAGTCAAATGTAATCTACGTTTATATAGCTGAATGCAGTGTGGCGAAAATTGCACTTTCTTAACGTGTTGCATTTTAAGGAGCATTCTTACATTTGTAGGTATTTTTCCTAACAAAAACGAACAATTATGAGGGAGTCTTTGAAATATTGATATTGAGGTTTTACTGGCCGTTATGCTTACGTTTAGGAAAAAGTTTTCGTTACAATAAACTTAGTGGGATTATTGAAACTTTACGATAGTTTGGGAATCTTTTCCTACTTTTATATGTGACTTGCTAACTTTTCCGTTTGGATCGAAAACTTTATTACGACTAAGTATTAGGAAATTAATAAATTTATAAGGTAGTTTCATAAAGTTGCCTGCATTATTTGTCATAGTCCTGGGCATATGGCATAGTCCTGGGGCTGCATTGTGCCAATTCGCTTTAAATAGGCAGTAGAGAAAAAATTTATGTTAAAATTTGCCCGGTAGAAATCATTGATTACTGATAAGGCTGCCACTAATATGTGCGTACACTTTTTTATTTGTTTTTAAGTTATCTGTGATTTTGTACGTATGGATATATTTTTTTTCTCTAGCCCTTCATGACTTCGTCCGTAACTGGACTTTCAAATAAATGTTGACCCCCCTCTTCCCCCTCATAACTCTTTTATCCAGTTAAAAAGTAGCCCTTGTTTTATCTCAGGCTCTAGATCATTTGTGTACCAAATTTCATTACAATCGGTTTAGTAATATTGGCGTGAAAACGTAACAGGCACACATATAGAGTACTTTCGCATTTATTATATAAGTAGGGATTTTTGAATATTTAACCCAATCTCACCTAACATAACAATATTTCGAGAAATAGTAATACAAAATCGCAGGGCCAAAGTTTAATTAAAGCTTCATAGCATGTCTCAGGCATTATTAACACAATTAGCAATCGCCTCTCACCTAAGCCATGTTTCAGTTAATTAAGATTTATATTTTACACACCTAATTAAATGATGTATACAACGTTCATACTTAAAATATTTTTTATGTTAAATCTGATATTAATGATTAATTACCTTTATCTTTACATATAACTAACGCCCAGACTCGTCTACGACCGAGGTAAATATACAATATCTTTTCTATTAATCAATGTATTAATGAACACTGCATGAAAATTTTTGGGTTCATTTTTGAGTTTATTTTGAACATACATTTCTAATAAAGTACATAGTAAATAGATGTAACATTAACATTGGTACAATGAAGCTTTTTATTATTACATATTATTGTTTATTTAGTTAATTCAAAAAATATATATAAAAAGTTACTAGGCAATTTTAAAACAGAGTTGTTAAAGATAAAATCAGTTGTCTAGACGTCTGAAAGTAATTGGTATACGGAGTGGTCATGGCGGACGATATACCGACGAATTTAATAACCCGATAACTTTGTCATTGCAACATGTCACAGCCGAGATCGATGTCTTTGTGTTGTGTTGATGGACTGATAGCACGTCAGTCAAAGTGCGTCCGCTAAAATATCGTTGCTCCAATTCGTTTGTGCCCTCCAATAGCGAGGCAACACCTCGATATATCTGCCATATACGCAGGTACACATATAGTTCGTGATTTAAAAAGCTTCAATGAATAACCCCAAAACATTTTGAAGCAATTTCTATAATAGCAACGGAGTAATCATTTGATGTCGTCCAATTTACATTTTTAATTAAGCTTCCATTATTTAATTTTAGTTAAATACAATGTTTATGGGTTAAACTGCAAATAAAATAACAAAAGATATGCAAGCAAGTAAGCTGGTTTGTAGCATTTTATAACTACCATTAATAAAAAAAAACAAAATAAATACTCCTTGTACCTACCGAATTTCATTCAATTGTGCAAAATTTATGATTGCCGACTGATTTTTCCGGAGCCCAGAATTCGAAATTTAAACAATACTTAGGCCACAGCAGTCATAACTCCTTAAGCTATTTATATTCAGGATGCGATTCAGTGAGAGGAGCAAATTTTAAAATTGAATCTTGGAGAACGAGCCAGTTCTTGATACAACCACAACGTATAAAATTGCAATTGTTGAAACAAGTTTCTAAATTTACTTTGCTTTTATATTATATTATTTTTATGTAAGCCTTAATAAAAATACGTATTTAAAAATATGTATGGCGTTTTACAGTAAAATAGATTATAATACAACTTTTCAAACAATGAACTATTCGTATTTTATTGACATCCAACTTAAATGTCCACGCTAAATTTCAGCTCAATCGGATAGTGGGATATTGATAAAATTTTTGCTTGCAATATTTGACTTTAAAGTAGTTTTTGAAACACAAGTTAAATATGAACATAAAAGAGACACATATAAAATTAATAGAAAGGACATTTGTTATTTCTCCTCTACTCTTTCTGATTAAATAATATACAGCTTGAATAATATCGTTACGTTTACTGAAGTTTAACTTTTAGGTTAAAAGAAAGCCCCACATTAATCTCAAATAAAGGAGGAATACTCCTCATCCTGCCTTTTTACACCTTGATATTAAATGACCAGAATCTTTAACCTCTTATTAATGGCACTTTTTAAAGATTTCAAAAAGGCTCATTAGTCCTCACGCTTATTTCAAGTAGTTCATTAAATAATAAAAAAATCATTACGTCATAGATTAAAAAATATAAAGAATTTTATTCAATACCAATATCATAAAGTGAACTTGTTTTGATAAAATTATCGTCTCACATAATTTCGTTGTAAATATTAAATTAATCCATACATCAATATTAAATATGATGCCAAAGTACAATATATTATTATAAAAGGTAATTACGTTTTCAGAGGTATAAATTTATGATTCATTAGCATCCCCTCTTATTATGTACACTCTCGCAGAAACGATTTAATGTCTTAATTTACTTCACAAAGAGAAATTAAATAGCCTGTTAAAAGCCTGACATGACAGAGTGTTCATTGTGTCTCAACTTTTAGGTTCATATGCCTAGCGTGCATTAATTTAGTTTACAATTTGGTTCGCTTAGTGACTAGATTTGGACATTGTAATCGGGCTTCAAATGAAACCTTTACGATGATGCTGCTTTTGGTTTAAATGTTAGAAACATTAACGTATAAATCAACCAGTTTACCATATTCCTTAGGATATGTTTCTTATATTATAATAGGCATACCTAATTAATTTATCACAATAAATCATGTTCCTTGATACAAGCACCATAATAAATTCTCATTCAAAATGATCACTCATAAAAAGTTTTACTTCAACAAACAGCTTTGTTCCCTTTTATCATCGTTCAAATGAATTTAATTAACATTTCTAGAAAATTCAACTCGTCTAATATCTCATTCATAGTTTCGTGGAATTCCAATGACGTACGTGGAGAATCAATAGTCGCAATCTAAAACCACGTTTATGTTAAAGAGCGTTCCATATGCAAATTTCTATAATATCTTCTGAAGCATTTAACGTAATACAGGTACCTTAATGCGGCAGTTAACCCCGGAATTTAATTCTAGATTTGCAAGAGATTACGACACGTAGAACTTTAGCAAATACCTGTAAACTGTTGTGTTTTTAGCAATTGGCTTAATACATTTTTAGGAATACCATTGATGAAATTATACTTAAATAATAATTGAAAATAAATCGTTAGTTAAAAAAATAAGTATCTTTGATTTAAATAAAACAATTCTATGTTATAAATTAGGACCTGGTATCTCAAGCCACAAACCCTTATAAAATATAATAAATGGTTCTAATGAAGAAAAAACTAAATCTTTTCCTTTTCAAGTTTATGTACACCGTGTCGTATTCAACTCGTTTCGTAAAATTCAATTTTGGGAATTTGTTTCTCTCGTTGAATGCGGTTCGGAATACTGATGTGAAAGACTCTGAAGGTCCTCAGTACACTTTATACAAGTTAAAGTATAGCTTGAGCTGCTTAATGGAAAACTTAAATCTGTGGCATTCGCAATAAATTTTAAGAATAAATCAGCACGAGTTGGTAGGACTTTTCAGTATTTATGTACTTATAATATGTTTGAAAATTAAATGCTTAGTATGTGATATTTAAATTTGTATACCTTATGCATTTTCCTTGTCTCTATTTTTCTTGCCTTTCATAATACATAAGAAAGTACCTAGTACGAAGTCATTTAACAAATGTTGGTTTTTTACAGCTATGAAACGTTTTATTTTGTTAAAGAAATTTAATGAAGAGAAGGCATAAACAAAGAAATCAGTAAAATAAAACGTAAAATTTCCATGCTACTTGAAAGAAAGTCGAAGAATATTCTGTAATTACAATAAAAGGTGTGTGTAGGCAGTTGGTCGTTTAGACATAAGTGTGTGTTTTTATTATGTTTCTATCAGATTTAAAATATTTACATTTTGACAAATACGAAGGGTACCCAATAACTATTCAACCCGATATATAAAATGTCTACTGCTAAATTAGCAGCAATTTCTTATATTTATATTATTATTCATACTTTAATTTAGTCACGATTATGCGAAGTCTTGTTTCATTACTTCATAGAAATAAGATGAGCTTTTAATATCTGGTTGATTATATTGTGCACGATAATTAAATTATAATATTTCGGCTCGTATTCTCTCTAAGTTTTGCGTTACTGAGAACTAATTATTGTGTGGATAATATTTGCCTATAATATTTAAATATATTTCTTTTTGAAGTAATAAAGGGAGACGTAACGTAACGCGCTACGGCGTTAGTTTCTCGTTCTTTCACGCAGACACCTCCTTCGCACTCTAACCCACAGCACTAATCGTCATCAAGTAATCTCCTTTCCGGTGTCACATGACGCACCATTTTTGTGCAAACATACTAGAAAGTACTCAATTTAATATTTATTACGACGCAACTTTAGTATAAACTTCTTTTTCAATAAAGTCTTGTCTATAACCCACACGCTTTTTAAATGGGTATTCTTCATTACGTATTTAGACATTTATATTCCCTTTCAGCGTTGTATAATTGCAGCGAATACCGTTGTCGCGTTGATGAATTAATAGCATAATTAATTAGCGGCTTATAACTGGCTTTAGGGGTAATGACAAGTAATTTGCAGTACATTATAGTGCGTTGTGATATTATGGAGTTATCCTTAGCTTTGTTGTAATGAATGGTCAGTGCAAGCCATCTGAGACCAGTATATTACACACCTAAATTAATACCAACGTATTAACAGTCCACGATTCACAAATGGGGCATAACTGGTGGCGTCATTATGCATTGCTGTGAGAGAATAAAATTATGTTTAGATTGAGTACAACAATTTTAAAAATTATAATTGTTTAGAAAGTTAATTATGTTTATTGAAGTTTCTTGAAAAAAAATTGTAAATTAGATAATAAATCAATTTGAGCGGGTCAAGCACAACAGAACCGTTTTCCTATTTATTTATTTAATCTTCGTAATTAGTTAGAAACTTTATGATATCATTCAATAATATTCCACAACTTAAATAAATAGTAAAACTTTTTTACCAGCTTTAGTCTGTACATGACGGATAAAACAAATATGTATAGTAAAACTGTGAAGGAAATATGAAAACTGTGTCCTTAGCAGAAACATTAAATGACAATGTTTTTACGCTGCTTATATTTACTAAAATTGATTAACATAAATTGAAAGTATACCAATATATTTAAAAAAATTGTCGAACTGTTGCTAAAGGAAAATGAAAGATAATAATAGTTTAATTTTAAATGTCATGATTTTATTTTGTATATTTAGAAATTTAATTTTAAAAGTAATCACTGCCTCTGTTGAAAGTATGAAGGTTTTATTTTACGTAAATATTTGGGTTCACAATGTAGAAATTACGAACACGTGTTCATATTACGTGATTATTATCATTAACGCAACCTTTGTCGCTCATGAAAATGAGTTACGGACGCGTAGCAAGCGTGAGCGTCAAAAATAAAGGCACGGGATGGATAACGCTGAAATTAATTTAAGGAATACGAGTTCTCGTATTAATTTTTACATAACGTCACGATACTCGTACCTACGTGATCAAATTCATCTCTGTTATCTAACTAATTAGATTGATATTCATAATGACGATATAGATGTGTTAATTTTAAATTGTGTATAAGGTTGAAATTTATTTAATTGTTTATAAATTTATTGATGAAAGTTCGAAACTATTAATTGTGCCGAAAAATTATAAGATGGTTCACGCGGCTAATCATACAATACATTTACAATACATTAAAATTATGTATAGTCTACATCTTTTATTGGTCTTTTTGTGTACATTGTGAGCTTTTATAATAATAATAACATTTCAATGCACACAAACAGAATAATAAAAAAATATAAAATAAAAATTATATTTACAATTAAATAGGCTCTCATATTACAAATTACATCTCCTAGATTAAATTTTCAGAAATATTCAGTATGGTGAGTTTACACATGAGAAAATAAATTGACGTACAAATTAATTACAATAGCTTAAAGCGCTTATTTCCCACGTATTTGCAAGTGGAAGCGCCAATAAGTTTTCCCTTTACGAAGTTTTAAAACTATACCTTTCTGGACGTCAATGGACTTTTTCGTTCTCTGAAAGTCCTGTGCTTGTTCCGGTTGTCTTCGTAGTTTTTTCTGATGAAACCGGAGTTATTAGTCTCTTTGTTGAATGTAACGTGAAAGCACAACTTTAAGAGCACCCTCAGTTGCGGACTCAAACAAGTTGGTACGTAAGAAAAAAGATGTCTATCTACAATGTTGTATACCTTCATAATAATTAGTAATAGTATATATTAGTAATAGTAGTATTACGCAATAGTATTTAGCACATTCTATTGTCCACAAATAAATGATGAATCTATAGGAAAAATGTACATATTATATTTGATAACCCATGATTGAGCGCTATAGATTATTTATTATTACTTTTATTCCTGGTAGATGACAACAAGAACTTTAGAATATTATCTCACTGTAAGCGTAATCGTACTATAACAGGTTTACTTAAACTCGTGACAGCAATTGACAGAATTATTTCACCGATAAAAAGAAACCCCGTCAAAGCCGCTGTCATTCGCTGGCTTAGAGACGCGTGCACAGTAACTGTATTTGTTCATGTTTTAAAAAGTATTACGTAAGAAATACTATTTAAATATCATAACATGGTATAAAACAAAGTCGCTTTCTATCTGTCCCTATGTGTCCTTAGATATAGATGGATAGAGTGATTCAAGGTTTATATGTATAATACATGCATGATATATCAATGCGAAGCCGGGTCTGGTCGTTAATTAATTATATATAATATGAACATGCTTGTTTCTAAGAATTTGGGTTTGTGTCAATGTTTGATAGAACACAAAAATATATTAGTCCAATTTAATCACAAAATCCTTTATCTTTTATCCTATTAAGGGCACATTGAGAACTGCATACAGTCAGATAAAGATATCACATATTGATATCAATTAAGTGAAACAATACATTGCAAGAAGTGAAGTACAAAGCGAAAAGTTTCACCGTCAACAATGCTTCGGTCGGTTAAATAGTTTGTGGGTAAAAGATTCGGAGCTCCATTGAAGTGCAGACAGGTGCGTCGCTACAACTTCACAAAGGCAAACTTAGCAGACGGCTAGCCGCGTAGATTCGAGCTACGCTATAGTACTCATCATTTTGGTTCTCATTTGCATTTTTGTTACGTTGCTATTCATATCTTTAACTATAATTACTCAACATAAAACAAAATCTAAAATCTACCGCTACTAGCAGTGTCTCGTGGTTTCTGTGAAATCTCCAATACATTTTCGTTTTTTTTTTTGCAATAATAACTTTGAACACGATTACAACTTTCTGTATCGCGAAATTTTTAATTTAAAGCGTTATAGATTACGTGCATGCTAGCTTATAAAGACTCATAAAACATAATTAGTAACACTCAATGATATTATATTAAACTAGCTGTTGCTCGCGACTTCGTCCCCGTTGATTTGTTTTTCCATTATTTCTTTGCTCCTATAAGTCGCAGCGTGATGTTATGTAGCCTAAAGCCTTCCTCGATAAGTTGTCTATTCAATAAAAAAAGAATTTTTCAATTCGAACCAGTAGTTCCTGAGATTAGTGCGTTCAAACAAACAAACAAACAAACTCTTCAGCTTTATATATTAGTATTAGTATAGATTAGTATAGATATGTTATACACCGAAAAAATGTTCCGCACAGCAGCGGCAGCACACATACAGAGTTTTCTTTCATTTTACACTACAAGTCAAAACGATTGAAAGGATATTAAAAATAAAACCAACAAGGAAAAAAGAGATATGTAGTGAGTTTTGTCAGTTGCGCGTGAATGCAAATAAACAAAATACCGGCCACCAATCACCTAAAGCTAAGACGTCCTAATTAGGATGATTTTACGTCTTAAAAATTGCGCTTATAACATATCTTTTTAATATTATATCGTTGGCAACACAGTATAGTTTAGTAGTATTTTAAATAATTATGTAACATTTTCGTCAGAATACAGAATTTTCAGGTAAAACAGGACTTAGCTGTATAATATCACTTTGTCATTGTAAGCCAATAGAACTGTTAATAAGCCTCATGTGCTCTGAGGTCTTAAGGGATTCCAACTAGATTTGTATCTGGTAATAGGATGCCGTATTACTGGCTATTAACACCGAAAGGATTACGGTCTTCGGTAAAGAAAGTAATAGCAATCAGCAGGTATTTTGCGCATCCTGTTTATCTGCTGTTGTGAGAAACAATTAAGCTATATTTCAATAGTAATAATGACATAATTATACTCTTTGGTCGATGCGTTTTGCATTCTGCTTTCACCAATTAATATGTTTTATATTTCACAGAATAATTTCACCAAATTAAAATATCCATTCTCCATTTCACAAAAAAATGCAAATAAAAATTTGTTGTGTATTAAAACAATGACCGTATTTAATAATAGCACAATTTCGCACTCGTATAAAACTCAAGTTAAAGCCGCGTTAAATTCAAGAGTTCATTTCCAGAATAAAGTACACGTTAACGAAAAATAAGCAAGAAAAGGTTGTGAATTACACTTAGCCGGCGGCGCATTAAAAGAACGAGGCCGGCTCGGAATGTTGCTAAATCTCCCAAGACGCGCTATAGGAAATGTTCTCTTTATCTTACACCATCCTGTTTCCGAAGGCGCACCTTCCGCTCCCCATTCCGCTCGCCCGCTTTACACCGGAACCAACGGGGATTTATTTAGAATAACGTTGCGTATTTTTTGGAGGATTATAGAAATTGGTTCGGTGTAACGAGAGGCTTTTGTAATTTGCTGTACATTATTTAACCTGTTTTGTGAATTTTAGGTTTTGCAACGCGTGTTGATCTATTCAACAATCGTAAGATGTATTAATTTGCGTTTGTGACTTCTTATAGTTTTACTTTATCTTCGACGCCTTATTGCGTTTTGCTGTTATGCCGCTATGCTTTTGCTTTACATGAGTGATAATAAGCAATCATATACAGCTATAATATTGATTTGATTTTGATATGGGTGTTTATCATAACGATAAAGTACTATAGGTAAATCACGGAAAGTATTTCTTTTTGGTGTACGTAAATTGGTGATAATGGTTTCATTAGAACGGTCTTTTATAAGAATTAAGAGTTTTCTTAATAGATTTTTTACATCGTGTACCCATTTTTTTTTAGAAAAGTAACAATACCATACTAAATAAAACATTCCTTTGTAATATAAGTTTAAAATATCAATAAGCAAGAAGCATCGATAAATGATAGCGCGCGGACAAACAGATCCATAGCATAGTTCATAAATAACGACGATGAGTGAATTGATTGAGACAACTACAAAACTACGAAACAGCTATCGTTTCAGTGAGAGGAATGCGAGTGTATTGTTTAGTCGTCGCACAGATGGGCCGGGGATTATCATCAATCACCGGCTGCAATTGCGCAAGGCCTTTCAGAATGCACACCATGCTATTTGTGTGCCACCGGTCAGGATTAGGCAGTATTAGTTGAATCGAATTCTCTGCTAAGCGCTCTGCGGCGCTATGTGTTACTGTGAAATGTGCCCCGGCCGCCCGCCTGCCTGTAAATGCACCGAACTCCTCAATTCAAGACAAATTAATTACTTAATCATTGAACGTGCCGAAATCGCAACTTTATTTCAATCTAACTTAACCAATTTCTCGCTTCCTCTTAAAATTTGGTTAGCAATTTATTTTAGCCTCGGTGAAGCTAGTTACTGATAAATTTAAATGAATGTCTTCACAGTCTTCCCCGAAATCGTTGGTATAAGATTCTTTGACATCTCTTGTATACATAATTAAACTGACTTAAATAGGCATAAATATACTAAACATTTTAAAAATATATTTGCAATTTGCGAGTATTGGCGAGAAAAAATCTTGCCTTTTCATCAAAGCAAAAGATGCCAATTAGATTCAAAGCGAAAAGACATGGTTAAAACTTAATATTTAAAGACTACATTCCTGCCAGCTCAGAATATTCCTCATAAATGGCTGTTCCAGAAATGGCAATAGCATTAAACTTGTTGTTAGGCAAAAGATTTTACGGAAAACTCTCAAATTAACTATGGCACTAGTGAATTCCCAGTCACAGTTTTCTCCAGTCTTCTTTAATTACTTGTTTGAAATAGAGTCGAGAGCATGCTTTAGATGGAAACTTCCAACAGTATCCCAGCTTGTAAATCTTGTTTTCTGCATAATTCCGCTAATAACGTATGATTGTTTCAATGTCAAGTTAATTATACAGGAATGTTACAGGAAGAACTTACTAAAAGTTATACAGGAATAACTTATAGAAGTATTTTTAGTTTTGCTTTTTTTCAATCATGTTTATCTAGAAAGTAGTAAAAATACAACACTGAATTTATATTAGTTATTATTGTTGTACACTATAAAAAATATTCTTACAGATAACCGCTAAATTGTGGAACTCCAGCGTCCGTTTTTCCTAACGAATCTAATTTGAAAGTAAATAGAGTAAATAGACATCTGTGCAGACAACCCAACCCCGAAATCGCATCTTTGCACTACCAGGAGAGGTTGGTCTATGCCCATCTCAAATATACTAAAAATTTACATTAATTAGAAATACATAATGCAGCCACATCAAACTGTGTGCATAGTTTACATATGGAGTGAAATGTATGAAATTTCTATAATAAACATTCCTTTTAAAATCCGTAACATGAACTATCTCTGCTTTGCATATATTATACGTTACAATACAAAACTCCGTGAAAGTGTTTTGTTTACCAGCGCAACACGCATTTCAACTCCACATTTTTGTGCCAGCGTCCCTTGACAGTAAATCCCGTATTTCATATCGGAAGATAGTCGAAGCCTGAATAAATACACACAATCGGTTATGTAAACATAGTAATCACGAATTTATTGAAAAAAGGCACGCAACGGAAATTGAATTTGTAGTCGAAGGTCGGTCTTTAAGGGGGTTGTAACTTGTATTGGTATCGGCGCAACTAGAAAGAAATAATCACATTTACGCGCCGAAAATAAAGTTTACCCTTAGTCATAAACGGACAAGGTAAATAAAGTTAAATAAAAAATAAAAATTTAGGTACATTTTAAAATATTTTCACAACGATCACGGCGTTCAGATTAGTTAGTTTTCAAGTGTCATTGAAACTATATAAATAATATATCCATTACGCATCTATTGGTAAGATGATTGTGTGACGATAATACTCGAGGCGGACTAAGGATTTACACAATCTTATCGGCTGATTGAGATCCATGCACGCTTGCAACACGTGCACGGTAACCTTTACTTAGAACATATTCGTTTATCGATTATACCGGATGCGTATCATAGTCAAATTGATAGCGATTACATGGAACAATTGTGACATAATCGGTCCGTAATGCAAAATACTAAATCAAAATAATAGTAAAGTAACACATGTATCATTAGTAGCTGTCATTTAATCTCGTTTGGTTGTTTAATCGTTGTGTGTTCGATAGAAATCTCTGTAATATATGTGTGTTGATATTTTTTCTTTTAAATAAAAGTAAGGATACTTTTCGTCTTAAAGCAATTTATTCGGCAACCGTAAACATGATAGGTACCTAATTAGATCGCACGATTACATCGGCTTCGATAACAGTTAGGCATCTATATAATTAGACAGGCGCGCATCACTTGTTAACAAATTAATTATTCATGAACAAGCGGACGCAAGGATGATTTACCAAATATAAGAGCATTATTTTGACCGGAAAATGACAATGCTTACAGATGCCGATAATTTCCTTTGTAGTTTGGATTTTTTATATATGGTATATTGATCAAAACATAATGGAACCAAAATTGTATTATTCACGAATATTCTGTGCTAATATTGAATATCATATCACTTGTTAAGCAACTTCTATAGAATAACATTTCTATACCAAAAGTTCACACGTAACAGAGTTAATTATTATGAGCAAGAGCAAGTGGCGACAAACGATAAGTAATTAATTTGGAGAAAACAGTTGCATATAATACAGCAATTTATATTCAGCTGCACACGCTGGTTTTGTTGGCGTGAGTTTTGTTTTACGTTCCCTCAGTGAACGGGCTATATTACGTTCTAAGCGAATTTACTAAATTCCGCATTATACACAACAAACGGACTCTATTCACTTTTATTTACAGGTTATGTATGCTGTTAAAATATTGTTATTAAAGCTTATGAGTTGTTATTGTGAGTTCTGTAGCACTGAGCTTTTGATGTAACTTCTATGTTTTATTTGCTTAAATGTGATAAACTAGTTTACGAGAATGCATTTAACGACACGACGCTTTTTATACAGTCAAGTTTCAGTTGTTCATGACTTTACGTATAAATAATATATCATCTTAAATTAAAACGATAGAAATCGTATTTTACTATACTATACCATACGATAGTATACTATACTACACTATAATATAAAAGAATATATATTACTGTAATACAGCACAGTATACTTTTTTTTTTTAAATCTTTATTGAAAGAGCTTAACCAATGTTTGGTTATGGAGCTCAAATTACATAACAAAATATCACTCAACAAAAAAAAATTAAATTGCACTCTTAATTAAAACAAAATACATTTAAAAAAAACAACTTAAATATCATGTTCTACCATAGAGATTCTGTACAAAGAAACTAATAATTTCATTTCATTGGAACAGTATACTTGTATATACTGTATTATATAAGCATTTATAGCTAATGAGTAGCTAAAATGTACTTATTTAAAATAATTTTTTGTACAATATGTTTTAAATTTTCATCAATTAAAGTTTTTAATTGAATACGGTTAGTGATAAACGCCTAGTAAAGTCTCTTAAACATTTTATGATATCACAATTACATCAATTAACAGAGGTCAGTATAAATTCTGGATGTTATTTTGATAAATATTAATAAAGCAGACCCACGAGATGAAACGCGATGTTTTTATTACATCATTAAAACTGATATGAAATTGTTGTTTGAAAAAATATAGACCTCGTGAGTAGGTTAGATAATAAATACAATATAGAAATAATAATGTGTATTTCACATAATACAAAATGACTCCATTAAACATAGAGCAGTTTTCCTTAAATGCATATTACCTATATCATAATAACTACTCATCAGACAACACTTTTGAGAAGTTACGAAATTAAATCTATGTATGTTAAAAAAATCGTTATTTTCAAAAATAGCACTTTAAAACGAAAGCACGTAAAAAACGGAAATAAATATCCCTATAATGCACAATAGATTTTTCTAAATTATTTATACATAAATTTTATCACAACTACGTAATTTTATCCAGTTTCAATAATAAGTTATTCATACGGGTCAAAATGATAACCTAAAATTTTGTAGTTGGCTAAAAATATATGAAACTATATCCACGGCAATGGAGTAGCCAGAATAATCCGTTAGACTTGCTTGAATATATACGAAAGCACCCTACAGATTTACGCCGTGCTCGTTGCACAGTGGCAATGAATTTATTTAGCGCTGGCTAAATTAAACAGAAATAAATCCGAGCCGCTCACAATTTTGTGTATAATGTTACAAATTATCGCTCATAAATTGGAATACGTTTATAAAGGTAAAACGGTTCTTGGAGTTTTTCTAGATTCTTTTTGATGTGTATTTTAAGAACTTTGTTTGTAATATACTTCTAGTCAATTATATAAGTATAATATGCGCATCAAAGATATTATATAGAACTTTTTGTATTATTTAGTGGATAATAAAACCGCACCTGCATACAAATGGCTTAAAGTTATGATGTCTTTCTTGTTAGAGTAATAATAAATTGTTTCTAGAATAATAAGCGAGCAGGTGATCGCATATCATCAGAGGACTTTTTACACTGCAATCCCCTGCTATAATTATATTCAAAAAAAAATGATCATTCAGTCACATAGATATTCATGTATTATCAAACTTGTTTACAGAGTTACATAAAGTGGACGGCTACGTCACAAAAACTCTTATCAAAGATATGTCATTGACCTTTTTACGAGAGGCGTGGCACAAATATTTTGTAATTAAGTTTAAGCGTCATTCTCGTGTAATTAAAGCCATTGCAGAATCATTATGTTTTATTTTTATTTATTTTATTTTGCATCGAATTATGCGCTTATTAATTATGCCTCGTTATTTTAGTCATATCAAGCAGACTAACTTACTTTAAGTATAGAAAGCCTATAAAATCACCATAATTATATTTCCTATACATTTTTATTTCAACCGGACGTAACGGAAAATAGCGCCTTAATATAAAATGATAAAATCTTTTATCGTTAGATATAAGTATAGATAGAACTTTAATTAATTACTTTTAGTAGTAAACAAATACCTCACTACGATTATTGCGTACAGAGTACGTAGGACTCAGAAGGGTTAGTTTAATAAAGAGCTCAGTCCAAAGATACATATCACAAAAATTCTGTTGATGTTCCAGCTAATCAAGATTTAAAGGCTGCCATCAGTGTCCATCTTTGTTAGTTCCGCTCTCGGACTAATTGCAGGTCGTTATCAAAATCTGACATCGTTTGTTACACGACTTCTATTTGAAGACCTTCTGTGCGCAAACGGTATGCTAGTTTGCATTATCCCATTGAAGTTTTATTCATGTATTTTTTACTGTATATTTCTTAACAAGCGCTCAAGCGTACCTATTTCTTGTAAAAAGTTTGTATCGTAGTTTTTATTTGATTTGATCAGCTATCGATCGAGATACTTATTTGTGTTAAATACCAGCTGGCAAGACACGACTTTGTTCATGCTGTACGTATCCTATCTACATGTCCTTATACCTACTACCTTCCCCTTTATTCTCTGGTTCACCATACTCTTCATTATAAGAATTATCGAAATCAGATCAGCTGTGATCAGCAAGTTATGCATGTAGTAACATATTTTATTAACTGTTTCGATTTTGTTTTGCGTTATCTCGCGAAACATGGTAAATACCCACTAAATTAGTTTAAAAAAATATTCTTTATTTCACCGCAACCAGGGTCGATGTGAGATTAATCATCATTTAAAATTATCTTGGAAGTGCATATTATAATATTATCCGTATTTCCACGTTTATACTATTAGTGTTATCTTACTTTAATAATCTTGAATGATCCTTTAAGACGCTCTTGATTGTAATAATGTTTTATTAGTAAACGATTCACGTTATTGTAGGTACTCATACGAGTCCGTTTAACAATTATTATCAATCATAAGCGATGGTTCATGACAATTACTGAAACGCAATGACGTTTCCATAGTTGTTTATTACCTAGTATTGAATGGCTAATAGTCTGCCATACAAATAGATGATGGCAAAATCGAAATCATTGTTAACTTAAGTATACTCATCTTTTTACATAGATATTAAATAGAGGTAAATTGCCAGAGTTTCTAGAGCGTACTGTCATTATGTACGAAGCAGAATTTTAAACATTTTTTCTAAAGTAAAACGGCATTATTTGTTCCCCATAAGTGACACTTTTCGTAGTAAAATAATCTTAATAATAATAATAATCTGATATTAAGCGAGATTATAAAATACTTTAGTTAAAATGACGCATTTTAAGGTTAATCCAATACGAAACATTACATATTGGGGTTTTCTATATTTTTTTTTGTATCAAATTATTACAAAAACGTCACTGCTAAACTGACTCTTATCTATCAATTTAGATAGGTATAGATGCCCCTTCAATGTAGCAACTATTATCAATGTAGCTCCTTATCTGGAGCAGGGCAAAATATTATATTATTGACTAAATTTTGCGTATAATATTTTGTGATGCGCAATTCCACCGAGGAGACTTCTCTGTGGGTATGAATACAATAACCATATCCTACGACGACAACCTTAGCTTATATATTTTTAGTTTTTAAAAGACGAAAGAAATAAAAGAAAACACCAAAAATGTATATTATAGCGAAGTATTTCGCATCGAATACAAAGGTATATTAACACATTCAAAATCATCATCATCATTGATGGTCAATCGATGATCATAAAGCTAAAAGATTTTATAAATCTTGGAAAGAGGACTAACTTTTTGTATCATGAGTAATTTGCACAAAACAGAAAACATCAATTGAATTAGATATTTTATTGATAAGAGGTTTCATAATGGTAAATGTGATAATGTAATTTTATAGTTAACTATACATTGTAGTATAGTGTTGTTGTAGTGTTATTTCGATAGAACAGTCGATGAATAAGATAGAATAGTCTAGGATTGAAACTATTTCAAAGACACGGTGCTAAATCTAAAAATATATTTAGCTATTTTGTTTATGGTAAATAGTTTTCATCCGTATGCAGGTGAGCGTCCTGTGCCGTCGACGGTCAGGCGTGCGATTCTCTAACGTCTCTTTCTGAATTAAACATGAGATTTCCGAACTGATCGGATGCTTAAACTTTTGTAAACTATATCACATTTTTATTGTATGGGCCTGTAACACTGAACTTTGTTTCATAGTTTTCGGATAACGGCGTTTGACATAGCTTTATTATCTATGTATTAGATAAGATTGATAACATTAAGGTAATTACTGATTTTTATAATATAATTTGAAGGTTGTATATAATCTCAAGGACTAGTGCGTTATAATGTAAAGGAAAAAATATAGATACGCTCAACATAATAAAATTATTTATTCATTAAATTAGACTAGAAATTACGTACATTTGCATTTCGTAACTAGCTTCTTATATTTCAGAGATACCTTCCACTTAGCGAACACAAAACGTTACATCAGTCTCAATATATTAAATGCTAACTGGTGTAAATTAAGCTATTTTGTACACGCGTATACTCAAAACATCACAGCCAACTGTTATATGGAAGATCTTAATCTGCTTCACGAATTATGTACCAAAAAATCGTGTAGCTCGATCAATATATCACCTACGTCATTTGTAATTCTTCTATATCTTTTGAGTTTTTCCTTTTATTTTCATAATATTGATGTAGCATATCCGGTATCCACGTCACGAGGAACAGTACGAGTAGAGCGTTTTGCACAGTGATACATATAATGTAACTGCCTGTATAGTCTCGGATCCATCCGAGGAAGTAGCCCACGGGTGGGACGATGATGCCCATACTCAACATTCCCAAGCCAACTGCTGAAGCAACCTGTTCCGCTTTACATTCTTCAGAAATTGCAATATTTCTAGATACTATAACCATACTCCTTCCGAAGCCATACAACGCTGACATTCCCAGTAGCACAAGCATATCCGTTTGGTATGCTAAAACTGCAAAAAATATGTGTTACTTTATTCCTCAATAAATGCTATTTCTTTAGCTAGTTTAATGAAACCGGTTAGGAAAGCTGCGTAAAATCGTCGAATACTTTGTCTTTATGCAAGGTCATAAAGAGAAGCAGTTAAATAAAAAATCGTTTATCAAGGTGAAGGATACGTGGTTTGATTAGATTAATCTCTTATCGCAATAAGTTGTTGGAATATTTTTCTTGATAAAAGTATTTCAAAAGGTTTGTTAAAATGATATAACATATTAAGTTACGTTTCGTTTATCACATAAAAAAGCTAATATGTGTGATTTATAGTTTTTAAATACAACTAAAGATGATGTGAGTAATGCAATCTCTATACCTAGGAGTTTGGTGTAACATTATGAATTTGTATTCGGTTTGAGCCCTAGATAGCTTGGTGTTCTTTTTCTTAAATAAGAAAAATAACGTTACTTACTTTGTCTTACTACAAGTAACCAAATACTGGTCAGTATTAACGTCATTCTGGCTGAAATGTTATATTTTGATTGCGCCTGAGGCAGAAAAAGTCTTCCCATAATATCTGCGAATGCCACCGCTGACATGCAATTGGCAGTTTCTTGTTTATTCATGCCTGCAACTTTCTATAACAAAAACCATATTACAATATTTATAAATAAAAATTGTATCTTCCATTAATTAATTATTCATATGTAAAGTTATACAGCACATACCTGAAGGAAAAGTGGATATAACATACTAAAGTTTTGTATGGAAATAAATGTTAAAGCCGTTCCGATAATAATATTAACAAAACGTGGATTAGATAAAAGTGACATATCGAATAAGTCGTATATTTTTTTCATAATGCCCTTCTTCTTCACTGGCTCGCTTATCATCAACTTAGAGTGACCTTAAAATAGAATTATTATATAAATAAATTCGTTGAAGAGTATTTTATTTTAATTAAATAATACAATTATTTTCACAATAATCTTACCGTTCATTTGGCCATTAGTTTTGCCATTCTCCTGGATCTTCAATTCCGTATAGCTTTGAGATATTTTTTGTGCATTAATAATTTCTTTGCCATTCTCATGTAAAACTGTTGGTACTGTGGACCGCCGTGTACCTTTATAGTATCCGTTACCATTACTCTCTTTCTCTTCTAATAGTTTAACTTTCTCATCAATCACCACTTCTTCTTCAACTTTCTTCATATGCCATTCTACTGGTTGTATTAACAATGTTCCACAGATCTAAAATTTATAATCCACTTTTAATTGTCTATGCATTTCATTTTTTTAATTTATCAAGATCAAAAAGAAGTTTTTAAAAAATTGCCTCAGTAACATTGAAACACTCAAATATGTACTTTATTTTACAAAATCTATTTTCGTTTTTCCGCAATGAGTCCTTGTTACATTCTTTCTCACAAGCTTTAGCTCGTCCAAATAAAAATAAAACGAATCACAAAACCATAAAGAACAGTTGATAGATTACCCCGTGTAAGCTTAGAGATGAGAGAAGTAAACATGCGCCCGTGAACCCATAATTCTCCAGAAGATATCGCACTACGTGTGGCATTAATGTTTGTCCAATTCCAGTTCCCGCCATCGCGATGCCCACTGCGATGCTCTTTTTTAACTTAAAGTAGCTATTGATAGCCACGAACGATGCGTTCTGTATGAAACCTAAGCCTAAACCTAAAACATACTTGTATTATTAGCATTTACGTATTTATATATACCAATACTTAATAGTACCATGACCTTTACAATAATATGAATATGCTTAAATCTATTATTACCCTTAAAATAAAATCTATGTATGTTAAAAAGTTAAACTCTTTAATAGTTGCCTCAAAGAAATCTTGTGTAACAAGGCCGTTAGTTACTGAATTATTTTATAAACCAAGATAATCGGTTCTATAAATAAGTAATGTGACAAGAGTATAAAATAATCATATCTATTGTTTTTTTTACAGTGAACACCAGTTGAACCAAGAAAATATTTTACTGATTAAATATTTTGTAACGTTTAAAGTGTTAATATTCTTTTGTTGTCAATGTTATGAAACTCACCTAATAAAAAACCATAGGTCAATGTCAAATGTACAATGTTTGTTGAGAAGCCACTAAGAAATGTACCCGTGGTACACAAAATGGCTCCTGTTACGCATACAAATCTCGCTGACGTTAATTTCACTAAGGCACCGGCGAACGGGCCTCCAAAGTTGGTAACAAAGAGCATAGTACTGAGCACTATCGCTGCCCCTTGGGTCTTATGTCCCATAGCCTCTAAAGCGTCCCCGTAGAGCAAGCTGAAGAGGGACAACATAGACTGATTGAAAATCTAAAACGAAAGTGTATCAAATTAAATCATAAACTGCTAAAAGTACATAATTTTTGACTTCCACATTTAATGCAAACGGAAAATTTAAATCAATCCGTTGATCTATCGCTGACATTATTTAATACGATAAAATACGGATTAAAACGTGAATTTTAGGACACTCCTAAATAAATAATAGCGTCTTCTGTTACTATGCGGTAGTTGAATCGTTGACCTCTATATTACAAACGTTAAATCATAAATGACAATGAATACAGTGCTAATAAGATCTTCAATATATATTACGTAAAATACGCTTATTATTGATTCACTTTACATAGAACTAGCTGTTGCTTGTTGTTGACATTGATTATTTTATTAGTTTAATTTCTTGTAAGTACGAATTTGAATTTATTAGGTAAGATGTTATACTAACGTTGCACATTCCAGTTCCTATTAATACCATCCATCCCCAGCCTCCATCAGGGGGTATTAACTTTATCTTTTTCTCCGTTCTAGGAATCGTCGCTAATGAATTTATCTTCGACATATTTCTTTTTTCCTATAATTTCATTTAAAGTTCCATGCACGTAAAACCTTAAACAAAAAACAAAAGCTAATCAATTGATACGGATAAAATTGAACAATGTATTTAAAAATGCGTCGTAATTGTTATATCTACTATCTTTCATCTACAATAATATAATAATGAGGTTACAATAATAATTGATTGAGTATTATGTATTGATTGTAACATTGTTTGTCTAATACAATATGTATCACTATACTGTTACAATGTAAGAAGATTCTGTTTTCAGTAATATAATAGGCCACATGTCTTGAGATTTTCCTAAGCCACATAATTCTGTTATTTAAGGAATTAAATTTTTATACAAAATCTCACAAAGGCATAAGTTATAAATGCCTTAACACACTAACAATTGACTGACGTACATAACTATAATAACCAAGTAAGAAAATGAGTAAAAAATGCGTTTGATAGCTTAAAATTCCAACGCTTAAGAACAAGACTCAGTACATTATACAGTGGAATCTCTATAACTCGAACCTCGTTAAATCGAATTCCTCAGTAAGTCGAAAAAAAGTGTCATTCCCTTCCGCTGAAGCCCTAAATACGCGATATCTCGAATTATTTTGACTTTGTA
>DWAJ01000217.1:0-40792 GCA_018238005.1 Eurema mandarina
GATTTAATTGCAATTGTAATTATTGCAAACAAGTGAGGTGAAGTGAAGTTATAATCCACGTTTACGTTATTATTCTACGCCATCTGCGGAAAGAACCCTGTACCACCTAATCAACATGGTGACGGCACTATCGCTCAGCCATCGCTGGCGCCGTCATATATATATACTATAGTAGTAAATCTTTATGCAATTACAATATCTATTGAATGATATGGAAAAAAATGGAAAACTATATACAAACGATTTTTAAATAGGTATTCAAAATCGAAATGAGGAGGAAAATAAATCCCCCAACACCTAGCAGACATGTAATTTATTCAACTAAGAGGTACGAAGGCTGTAGGTGGCCGCGTCGAAGTGTCAAACACAAAAGCACGTGTTCCCTGTGAACGGCGACTTTCAAAGTGGCCCTGTTTTAGCAGCTGTCCTTAGAGAACCTGCCAAAACAAACTTTTTGCTACATCAAACTGGCAACACCGTTTTTCTTGTATTGGAAACCTTTAGAGATTCACGGGTTCACTTTGCATTAATTCTACATTCATTTCAGATCACTTTCGATCTTTCTAGTCGAATACAAATTGGCCATTTGAATATTACGTTTTTGCTGCCATTCTACACACTGGTTTTATTATTTTTTTATTGAAATTAATGCATTGTGTAACATAGGTCTCGTACGTAGTCTGCCTTCAAGAGCAAACCGCATGTCGCATTGACTTTAATGAAGATTAATTGTTGGATACGGAGCACGATAAATATACCACATTATGTGCATCCATTTAAGATGATATGATGATAAACGACTAGCTAAGTCATAGCAGTTTTGTGATAAATAGGAAATACAATTTCTTTCTTTTGTGGCATTTCCTTAAAGTCGAATAGAATAAAATAAGTGCTTAATGTAGGTATCTTTTTTTGCAAAGCGTAAAATTTGAAATTATTACTATGTTTTCGATCTAACTTTATCTATATACCTATATATAGACATGCCTTTTAATTTTTATCCTTAAATTTGCTTGGTCTATTTGAAATATTTGAAATAATAAGTTATATTATTGAAATTTAAATTATTCACTACTGTATAGAAACTATATTTTAGTTTACATTTGTAATTATAATAATGATTCCAACTCTAAAGTTTTCTTCTAAAACTTTACAAACCGCTTAAAATTTATGTGTTTCCGTACGATAATTAAACTATGCAAATTAGGGACTTTAATCTGCGTACCGTCGACAGTTGTTATGTAATGTTGAGAGTAACCATACGTTTGCATTTCATTGTCCTCGTCTTATCGCCAAGTGTATTTCCATTGTAACTGTAGTCGTAATCGAGTCAGCGGGGCTAATGACCCTTTGATTAGAACTAAGTATTAACACATTGCGCTTTTGGCTTGAATCTCGCCTTACTTAATCAAGATAATAAGATTGAATCACTCATGAATAATATAGTAGCCATAGTTACGCCAAATTACTTATGTATTGTACGTATCAGAGGAGGTATTATTTAGGCTATTATTTGTTCCAATTGACATACGTCAATATATAAATAATTCAAATGTCAAATTAATTATAGACCCATTTACATAATTTCACTTATAATTGACAACGCTGTGCCAACTCGCCGTCGTCATTTGTTTTTAAAAATAGAAAATCGTTAATATACCGACTATAAATACTCATTTTTATTATACTTACAACGCAATAAAAATAAAACGGTATCTAGCGTGTGTCTTTTTAATAGAAAAATATGACAACAGACCGCGTTCCAAGCACTTCGACCTGGACCCCATTCATCCCAATAATATTTAATCCACTTAGTCTCCCATACTGTCGAAACCCATTTCATTACAACCCTTACGACGCAGCTAACGCAACCTTCGAGACACATTCTAAAACGAAGTTGCAAATTCTACACGAAATCGCTTTTTAGCTGCGACATTAAGAACGATTTAAAAGTTTATTCTATAAAACGCCCCTTCTCATCACAATAACAATAAATATAGACCGCCCTCGCATTAAACAGGAAGAGATACTTTTCACTCGTACGTCATATAATGTATTATTATATAACACAAATAAATATATAACAACTACGCAATTTGCTTATGCTGACGTACGGGTGTGTAGGAGGCTATTTATATTGCTATTCAGTTATTGAGAGAAAGGAATAATTAATATGAGATAGTCTATTTTGTATTGTGACGTATTTAAAAGCTCATCAGCATCATACTTACATACGCTTACATAATGTTAATTTAATAAAGCGTTATATCCTTAAGTAAGTAGGTATAGTAGAGGGAATTGGTCGGTTTCTGAAATAGACATTCATATTATGAGTTTAAAAAACTAGACGTCGCAGCATCGAAAGTCCAGTTCGTTTCTTTTTCGAATTTCGTAATTCCAATTTTATGACTTATTTATTGCTAAAACATGTTATTTACTACAGTTGACACCTCATTCTTTAAGTAAGCAAAGTTCCTAAAACACTGGTTGCCGTATTCATTATATAAGTATACAATATTAAATTAGTATAAGAAAATTTTATAACACAATATTTATGAGGTAATATTATTGTTCATAATATAATCTAATTATATTCAACGTTCGCTTCGAATGCTGTTTTTTGTCTTAAGTCTGAACGTTATTCATTAAAGCGAAAGCAGCCCGCAGTGAAGTAAGTACCGAAGTACTGGAACGTCTTGTAGGTGTGAGTTCATCTCTAGGCGAGAAGGGGCAGGGAACAACCATCTGGAGCGGTAATTAAGCGCATCTGCCTACGTTCAATTTTGAAACGCGGCGGATGAGAGTTAGCCGCCGACGGGTCCATTTGGGAGGGTAAAGCAAATTGCTAAACTTTCAATTAAAGAGTTGTTATTCAAACCGCTCTCCGCTCCTTGAGGAATTATGTTTTATTTCGCAATGAAAACTCTGACGGTTACTTGTTTTCCATTCTGCTTAGTAACAGTACAAGTTCCCTAACAGCCGGAGCAATTTATTTCAATGATTGTCTATTGTAACTTACTTTGAGCACAATTTGCGATGAATCCTATGAAGAAATTAGTAGAAATTTCGAGGAGCATAAAGTTTCGCGTTTCTCAATTAGATAGTGAACGTGAATCGTTTATAAAGGAAATAAAACTTGAAATCCAATTATGACTGGAAAACAAAAATGATAAACGTGAAATGTGTTCGCGCTTTTCTTATGTAAATGAGCAATTTTTGGGTGAAATTTAAATTCGCTCGTAGTAAATTAATTCGGAAAACTGGTATCAAACGATGAGTAGTAGGAATCACGAACGCGGAAGTGTTTTCATTCAGAGCGTAAACGAATGGTTTGTGGCATCGTTTGTGTCCGAGTTAGTTGCACTTCTCGGTCGGGATACGAGAATGTAAATAAGGCAACAGCAAGTCCCGGAGGCAGGATGATGAAGTCAAATGTTCACCACTACTGTTGTTCTTATAAAACAAACACATTTGAATCAATACAAATTTAAGCTTTGATTCCAGCACATCCATTGTTCTATTCGTTTAATTATAAGTTGAAGTCAGTTTGTATACATCTCAGAAAGAATTAACTACTCCAATCATTTATTGCATGTTATAATAAGCTAACTTGCGTTGTTGTATGTATAGTATAATAGCGACATTTATTATGTTTCGTCTGACTCGTATGACTGAATAAATATTCATATTGAAAATAAATTAAATCACAGAACTTAACATTATTTTGCCTCTATATCTATAAAAATCTCTATAAAATAAAATAAAAAATACACAAAAAGCATACACACTGTCGAATAAACAAATCTCTTCCTTTTTTTTGAAGTATGTAAAAACACTAAACTTTTATTTAAATAAATATTTTATCTAGAAAAAATGAACAAAGTAAACATTGAATTAACGTGTTGACCGGTTCAGAACATTGAGTAATAGTAACTATATTATGCTTGTACATATAGGTTTTTCAGCTTTATGAATTTGTTAAAATTATTTTGTATTTTCAACCGTCAAATAAAATTCTGGTATGGGCATCTCCTATTTATAGTTTTTTTATGTTTTAAATAAAGCTTGTGAATAATATTTTGCATTATAGTCTTTTCTTTGTTCCAGTTGTGATAGTGAACCGGCCTGCGTGCTATTCAATGCACGCTGAAAGCCGCGCCTGAGCATGCTGGTGCATCTTTTGGTTCTGAGCACCGCGTTGGCGGCGACACCTAGCGTCAAACACGGTAATACTGCCTTAATATCCTCCTATATACGAGCACACATCTTTGTTTATATGTTTTTTGTTGTAACAAAACTCCTGTTAAGCAACATGAGCGCGTAAGCAAACATGGCTGAGAGCTTCGCGAATTCATTGTCGGCTTTAAATTAAATGATAAAAGAATCTATGATACAAAGGCTCCAAAGGTTGAAAAAACTACAGAACAGATACAACATCTCTAAGGAGATGCCATTAGGTTTTTGTGGGATTGTGGTACGAGTGCAAACTGGGAGCTCTCAAAATGTATTTATAGTAATATTATAATAATAATCCGCTTTTTATATCATGTTTAATTTCCGTATTGTATTTCGTTCCGTATAGATAGGCTCGAGTACATTTTATAAAATAATCTTATACAATTTAACAATAAGTTAATAGCGCAAAAATTTATATCAAAAGCTTTTAATATTACATTCGTAATAAATTACAAGGTTGATAATCATTTTAATTTATTGCTTGTATATTTTGGATGCTATAAGTTGGCTTTATTATATCACGTGCAATCGTGGAACCTTAACATGAATATGAATGATAAGATTTACATATTAGTAAGAAAACATCCCAAGATGTGCTTAATTTAATTATTTTCGGCGTGTAGTGTCTGATTTCTCGAGACTTTGAGTTAATGTAATAGAATTTAGAACAGAAATAAATTTGCTTTGGGAATTTCTAAGTCGTGTAAGCTCCGCCTGGACTTTAAGCGTAGTAGTCAATAAATTAAATGGTTAATTAAAATGACACGCCAACGCAGTTAGGATCGGTCGGGAACAGTTGTTAGGATCGACTTACAATATATTATATGCAAATTATCTAAGAACAATCGCGTAATATTTCAAACTTTTCACTTTATACCTAAAACTTGACGAATAATCGTGTTAAAACATATAAACTTTTTCTTTTTATTTTCCGTTGTTTTATACAGACGTGATAAAAAGTATAAAAGTTGCGCTACAAAATGTCTGCTCCGAGATAAAATTATGCATTTATCGCTCGTCTGTAATAACTTTTGATGTTTTATACTGAAATATCTTCATCGAGCAGGCCGTGTTGTTTGCAAATAATAATATTAGTCTCGGTAAGTTAAAAAATATTCGCATCAAATTTGCATAAACCTTTCCTAAGCGCTTTTCTTACTTTTATTATAATTTCGTTCAATACTCGAGCGAGATGCTGGAATTCATCCTATTGTGTTAATGCTTATTTTTCACATCGGTAATTTAAATGCAAAACACTAACTTACTAACAATCTTAACGTTTATTGCAAGTTATTTTCGAAAAAGGGATCAATGTTGCCTACATACTATCTAATAAAGCTTAGGCAAATGGATAAGAATTGGTTTCACAAAGCATTTATAATAAATGAGGAATCAAAGGTAGTTGGCCACACTATAGATTCAGGATAAAAAAGATCACTTTGCCTTTGTGAAGTTAGAACTGAATCCCAAGAGGTTTATGTCTTTTCGGATCAGGCGGCTTACCGGAGCACGCGAGAACTCCTTTTCTTCATAAATATTTACTTTATGAAATAACGCGCCCCAAGCTTAGCTAAGTCCTATACCGGCTGCTGGCAGGTGATAACTGCCAAATGACAAAAAACACAACCTTATTTCTCGTATAGAGAAATACCCACGAAATATTATTTTGTTACTCGTGTGACTTTTATCTATATTACTTTTGACGTTACATTAATGACTCTGTTACTTTAATGTGCTTATGGATATGAAAAGGAAACGTTGAACTCAGTAGGTACTGGACCTGTTCTTAAATGTTTTCCGAGTAAAAACTATTTTCCGCAACGAAATATTACTATTATTATTAAAAGGACAAATAAATATGAAAATAATTTATTTTCTTACTTACTAAACCCCTAAGGAATCGCACAGTACAAAGCAAACACGAAGAGCAATAAAACTTTCTTTTAAAGGTTTCACTTCACAGGTGATCGAATTCAATATTGTGGAACTGAAGCGCAATTTATATTTTCATAGCGAAAATTCTCGGTAACATCTAGTTTTTATAAATTGCATAGATATTGCATAGCTCGGTAGTTTTACTAAAATCCATTTTAATCAACTAGTACATCATAAATAATAGGAGTTAGTGACGTGTGAAATACACGTAGTCGATGGACGTGTGGACGGCATTCATTGCTGATCAATAACGTTCGCTCGTGAAAAGTTACATCCAATTAGCAGAAATCGATGACGCGCGAACTTTACTCGCCCAAACGAATTTGACAACCGCTGTCATAGCTTAAAATTCAATTTATTGTGCGATCTGTTGCAGACATGGCTGCAGATATAACCCCATGTTCGTTACTGACTAGGTACAATAGTTGCCCTGTTATTAGTGTTTTAGTTAGTGCTACTACAAAAATATGTAATGTCTAAAAGATTTATTCTTAAATAGCTTAAATATTCGAATCAAAAATTAAATTTATAGATCTCAAAAAACATAGCATGACTGCTCTTTATTTAACTTTTAATAATCTGCATAAAAATATGTCGATACATACCTACTCAGTATTTCATATTCCTAGCTCTATAGAAAAAAAACAAGAACTTAAAAATCGATGGTTCTCGTCGTATCTATTTGAGTTTACCACTAAACTTTATTTTGCAGAAAAAATATCTTTTTAAATACTGAATTTTCAACGTTACTAGTTTTATATATCTATAGTAAAAATAATCGCGTGCACAAAGAAAAGGCGAGTTTGTTAAAAACGTAACTCAATAACGAAGAAAGCCCACTTATTTGCTAAACTCTGATAAAAAATGAAAAGACCTTCATAAAAATCATTCGATAAATATTATTTTCGTAAAGTTCACTGATAAAATTACACAATTTCCACTACCTTCACACTGATTGCAGAAGAAACCACGATGGGTGATAAATTCTCAGATATCGTTATGAAAGTTATGAAAAAGTACCCATTGCAATAACATCTTTCACCGTCAACTTCTTTTCGCGCTTAAAGAGAAAAGACATAAAGAAAAATTACTGTTAAAACGAAGATTTTATATTTCTGTAAAACCTTTGCTCTAAGATTGCTTTTATGCTCCCAAATCATATTGTTTCACATTATTGGTATATTACATGGTACATGTATTATTTAAAAACTGGATTATTGGTCGTTAATGACGTCGATATAATTAAATTAAACATTACCTTACGAATAACCGTTGCTATTACGTATGTAATCGAATATTGTAACGATATCATGTTTTTAGTATTTTATGAACATTTTCTCTACAACGATTTAAAATTTAGGACGAACGGTCTTAGTTGTCAAGTAATAATTTGTCAAATCATGTCTGAAAACAAAGCAAAATGCTAAGTAAAAATCCTCTCGGGTGTAGTGCGCGGTCGGTCACGTCTTTGTCATTTTAATTTTATATTAAACGACGGCTTTACGACGTATACAAAATTAAAATTTTAAGAATTTTCATTAGAATACTTTAACTTAACATACGACGTCTAAAATATTCTTTAAAAATGTTTAACCGCTACTATTTTGATAAAAATGTATGCTCTTGAAAATAAAGTATTTGTCGATGACGGCACGTAGTACTTTTAAAGTATTCTTATACCGGTTTATACCCCATTGAATAGTAACGTGAGTGCATGCTTTCAAAATAACGATCCTTCGGAAATGCAGGGAGTATCTTTAATATCATACAAACACTGGAACTTACTTTTGATTACAAATAGTTGTTACTTTTTTTCTCTTTATCTTTTATTTTAAGAATATTCCAAATTTAAGTAACGGCAAATATCACGAATAAGCCGAATTATAATGACAATTAAAAAGTTGTGTAAGTAACGAAGGTAAAATAGCTTTTACCTTAAAATATCATTAAAAATGAATGTTAGTAACTAACTATTTCATAAACCAAACCAAATATACTTAAATTTTCGAAAAATACTCCTACTTACATGAAAATATAAAATAAACCCCTTATTCAAAGCATGCAAGTCTTAATTATTTACAATCAACAAGCTCAGTTTGGTTTAGTTAACTAAACAAGATACAATAAAACATAATTATGAAAGAAATAATCGTTCGGTATTTAAATACCGAAGTCGGTAGAAATGTTCAATACTGATTTTAGGTTGTTCTATTTTTCTTTACTTGCATTAATAGTATTGACATAATAACGTAAAAGCTTTTTAAAGAATTAAAATCCATTAGCAGCGATGAACGCCACTAAAGTGATTATAAAATAAAATGTTTTAAGTCGAGTTGCCGAAAGAGGATGGCTACTAACTCGGATAGAAAAACGAACAGATATCTACAAATAATAAAATGGAAGCAGATGGTTTAATAATTTTTATGAGGTACAAATCGCTCGTTATGTAAATTGAATCTCTTGCAAATTTAAATCGCTTTGATAAGCCAATTTACTCAGAAGAAAAACAATGGAGTAGGCACTCCCTGAACAAAGAGGTTTCCTTAGAATTGAATCCATTTTGCTTTCTAACAGCGCAATTCCTTCATTCTGTAAAAAGCTAATTAGTTAATGAATGAATATGTGATATTCAAAGGCGTCGAATTTGAAAGACCTGCTTATAAACAAATGCAAATTCAAAATTAATTCTTCCAGTATTATAAAACTAGTTCTACATCTTGACAAAATAGAATTTCCGGCATGATATTATATGAAAAATGTCTCGCAAGTGGTAGTAATCAAAAGAAGCAAAATAATAGTAAGTTAAGCGCCACAATGACAGAGCGAGACACGATGTCAAGTACAGAAAATTATGTCCATTGAAGCAGTGCAGGCGAGGATTAAGCGAAACGAGGACGCATCTTCAGGCCTCGCCCCGCGCCGACGGAATACTTCAACCATCTCGCTTTTAAGCACAAGTTCACTAATTAAAACGCTAGTTGCAACACAATTCCGAACAACGCTATCTTAGATAGAAGAAATGATAGTACTTAAATAAATTATGTTACACAAGGATTTCTGAAGACAAAGTCAAATGATGCATCTGATATGAACTGAATACATTTCCGTGTACGCCTTGAGAGGGTTTTAAGCCACTGTAATATATACTCGTTTTCCTTTTGTTCTTAAGAAAGCTCCGTTTGGTTTATTTTTAGTTCATTATTTTTAATAGAAGTTTAATTCCTTTATAACATAATTTTATTAATTACTCTTATCTTAAAGTTAATTAGATAAAACTTTTAGTCGACATTTATTACACGTGTATGAAATAGTCCAGAAAAATAATAAAAAAACAATTAAAATTTATCAAATTAGACCGAAAATTATTTCAATAAAATTAAATATAACATCAATATACCAATCATTGCGGTTAAGCCTAATAAATTGCTCACTGATATCATTACGTAATTTACGTTTATATAAACAATCAAAATAAATTGAATATCCACAATCATTTCGTAGCATTTCATGATCATTTTCTTTTATATATTTGCATGGAATATATCTCTTGTATAAGGCGTTTTTCTGCATATTTCATACTTACTAAATATGTTTGTATGTAAGACTACCTATGTATAAGTTTTTCAAGAACACACGTGACGTGTCTTAAAGGATGTCTCATGAATCATTTTCAATTTTCAAGTACTAATCCAAATAACTTTAAAAACAACTGCTTTTCTAAATTTTTAATCATAATCTGCAAGGATATTATAGAACCGTTAAAGTTAAAACATAACTTGCCAAATCTAAATCAATATGGAACAATTGCGGAAACTTATGGCGGTAATCAGACATTTAGATGTCAGAAGAGCAGACAAAAGTAAAAAGACGCTGGATAATGTCCTCTGGCACTAATTAAAACTTTGGAAGCGGCGCGAAAAAGGGTTAAGAAATATGGCGTTTGGAGGATAGTAATGACGCTGCGGTCGTTCTTAATATCCACAGTTTTTCTTCGCGACTTGAATTAGAAAATGAAATCGTTTTAATTTCCTTAAGCGAGTTTCCTTTAAATATTATATACGGTTGTGATTAGTATTTCGTAGACGTCATTATTAATTCAATATTCACCAAATCTTTGGAAATGTACTTCTTACTACGTATACTTTACTTTAAATGTTACAAAATAAAACAAGAAATCGCGAGACGTTTTGTATAATCATTACCAAAATATTTTCCTATTTGTGTAGAAGTCTAGTCATCTGTACTAGACGTGGTAATTATCAAGAACTATAGTTTTAATTTCTGAGATCAGAAAATAGATGAAGTATTAATTAGTTCCCTCATCAATCATCGCCACTTTCTGCCTTGAAGCCGACGTCATTCATATTGTTATAATATACAAGTCGTTGAAATTGGCCGAAAACAAAAGCTGGCGATTTATTTTTTTTTTCCTCACGCTTTCGAGCTAATTGCAAAATGTTTAAAGTTGATTAATGACAATTGATACTAGTAATACGTAATACTTTTAAAGTGGCTTGGAAGAAATCGCTGCCAAACGATAACGCCACCTATGGTAGATAAATATTTTTTAAAGTATCTTTACGTTATTTTTAAAATATCTAATATTTTAAAATTATGTTTAACCATCACTTTTATTGACTGTAAGCCACATGTAAAACTATAATTGAATAACAATAGAGCATCTACCCAGTAAATGGTCATTCTATTAGCACGTTCCTATTCGGCACTATGAACCGTTCGCCATGTAGACTACAGACTACACTAATCTTTTGATATCCGGCCCAGTCTCCATCAGACAATTTGATACAGGAAGTTCTCTAATGGGAACACAGGCGTTAATGTAATTTCGAAGTGAAACCCTTAATGAAACAGTTGTTAGTTTTAATGAACCAATGTTTTCACTATCTTTGTTACATTATGTAATTTTCGGCGCCGTATAAGTATCTCGTTACTTATTCAGTAGGTATAATATATTGTGCTTTCAACACTAATGTTTAGATATATTGTAACTGTACCTATTTAATGTGTACAGTATAATGTGGACATACTCGTACATACAGTCCATATTTATATCGTCTTAGTTAATCAATATTACATCAAAAAATACTTTTCAAAAATGTTCACTTCGTAAATCCGATGTTGCAATAAACATGGCTAAAAGAACAATCAGCACTGTAGCAAGTTGGCGGCAGATAGCGCCAATCAGCGACACAGAATACTAACTCAATTTGAGGTTGGACCATCTGAAAAATATTTTGCTTCAATTCAAATCTTTCAGTGTTTTCCTAAAAAGTTTAGTATGACAACGTGGACTCAATTGGACTTAATTAAAGTTTATATACGCATAATGAAGTGAAAACTTATAAAATATTTAAAATATGTACGCAATTGTTGGATAAAATTGAGTAAACAGGTAAAATGTCGCCAATAACCTTCTTCTCTTACAAACTGACAAGATTCGAACTCGCCCTTAATTTCAATTTCTTTACTCGTTTCCCAAGTTTGACTATTGTTTCGCTTTGTAGATTGAAAAAGAAAGGAAGTCCCAGTATTTACCTCTAAATCTTTTGTTAGGTACTTTTGTTTTGATCGAGAAGTTAGGAAATTAGAATTTGAACGGTCAGTTCTATATTGAATAATTACAATTTCTATTAAGCGATTGAAAACATTTTATTACTTTATGTAAAGGAACAGGACCTCCATTTTTAATATGTTATAAACCAAAGTGTTATTGTTTCTGCTAATGTTAAGCATTGTAGAATTAGACTATCAGTATTTTATACTGTCTGATTTAAGAAAAAAACTTCACATTATCAAAAATGGCAAATATGTTATATTAACCTTCTCGCAAAAAACTCAAACTGGATAAAATATTTAACTGAAAATTTTAAAATCGCTACGAATACATTTATTATAATTATTTTTATTAAATTAAAAATCTGGAGTTATTTCACTCGTACAGCTTAATACACTAGTCAAAATAAATTACATTACGCGAAGAAGTGCGATTCTTCGTCACGCGATCTCTAATGGCATAATAAAGTTAGGAGAAAGAAAACTTTGTAGCGAAACGGCAACGGGCTGCTCTTTTGCGTATTATTAACATCGCCAATGTAATACGAGCCGAGGTGTCGCCTTTATTCCTTGATAATGAAGTAGGTAACTCGAGATGGAGAAAGTCCACCTTCACTGGTCGTGTTGCGAAATCTGTTTGTAGTAAAGTCGTCACGTGCACCCGCTGATGAGCCTTAGACGTGATATCACTCATTTGTACGTGACGCTCACTTTATTTGAAAATTCCTCGAGTGTAATGCGGGAGTGAAAACAATGCTAATCTTTATTGCACCTTATGTTGTCACCTATATTTAATTTAATAATTCATAACAGCTTTATACAGGCCGCAATGTTTTTATTCATATCGAGTTATATGTAAGCATAATTACGAAAATGAGAAATGGAAAAAGTTTACGTCGGTGGCTTCATTGAGTTCGAGCCGAAAATTTTAATGAAGTCTAAATTTTTTCGCTTTTTACGCACAATTTTTTCCTTGTTTATAGCTGGAACAAGTAAAGTTCATTTCAGTAGCTATAAATTGTATAAAACGAATTAAAATTCCATATTATTAAGGTTTGAACTAAATTATGATTTATATCTTAGTCTTAAACTTATATAAGCCCATCAATTACCCTTTAAATGAAAATCAATTGAGTTGGTGGATTTAAAAGTATTTTAACGTTTCATTTGAAAACGTTAACCACTACTTGGTAATTCAAGATTTTTCAAACGTTTATTTTTGTTGTATATGGTAATAGACTCTTAATCTTAAAGACATGGAGTTATAGCTAGCTTTAGAATTTAAATGCTCGAGTTTTCAGTTCTATAAATTTAATGCATAGTATTATGAAGAAAACGACTTCACAAACTTTTCAATCTTTTTATAAACTTTATATTGGGTTATACAGCTATGTTGTGAGATGATTAATATTTCTATTATTTTATTTATATTAATATTGACATTTCACAATCTCCGAATTGTTTTAGAGGAAGAAAATTATTTATGGAAATAGAATCGAACTGGATCGAGCCAATGTGTCACACGATCCGTAGATTACCAATTATTGGGTCCGCTTTGGTAAAAGACTCGGATGTCTGTCGCGAAATATTTTTCGTAAATCGGAGGCACCTAAATACGGATGTCTTCGTTCGTACTACAAAGGCCTGTAAAGGCCTCCATGATGACCTACACGACGATTGGACGACGCAATTGGAAACTTGACCTTTCATTCTTATTCTGAAGTAAATTGTTATTCAATATCACACTTCGTTGTAGGGAAAAGGGATAAAGTTCATATTTACAAAATAGCTAGATACTACAATAGGTACTTTAGCATACAAAAAACTAAAAATCAAATGTAGCCTTAATCTTTTAAATTTACAAGAATATAACTCAGCATATAACGTAACTTTGGACACCCTCTAAAACTTGAGGTATAAACACCAAAAAAGCTGTAATTTTCATGGATTTGCCATCGAGACCCAAACATTAACACCAAAAGCCATAATTTATAGGGCCCCGTAAATATTGTCATAATAATTTTATTTAAGCTGCTTGTAAACCCTCAGAAGGTTCTCATAAAGTGTTATTTAATAACATACAAAATGCTGACAGCCCTTCAAAAATTACGGACGTTTTACGAATAATAGAATATTTATTTTATATAAACTTTATACATTATTACGATATTAATATTAAAACAAACCAAAAGTGGATCAATGAGATGCATCATAAACAACTAATTACAGAACCAATTCCGACCAATCTATCATCGTAGTAAACAAAAACAAACGCTAACGCAAAACGGCGCTATCTGCAAAAAGCAGATCAGAACACAAGCTGTGCTACGACCACATTAATAATTTATCAGCCACATGACGGCTGTTTGCTAATAAAGCGTGAATTCACGTTGGAAATATTAATAAAAGCAGCTTGCAGCCGGAACTCGCTTCGTCGGAACCACGCGGCCCGGCCACCCAATGACAAATGACCAGTTGGAACTTTCATTTAGTTTCCATTTAAATTAAACAAGCAAATCAGAAAACATTGTCTGCAGCAAAATTAAAATTTAATTACTTCTCGCTTTTGTGTATGGCCATTTCATATTTTACTACTAATTAGCTTTTTACAAAGGAAGCTACGATGTTTGCAGCTCGCTTTAAGGTAGATCATCACTCATTTGTCCATAACCGGTTGTACTTAAGTTATTTTAATAAATCAAATCATTTATTACTAAGCGTTAAACATTACCAAACACACTTAATTAAATAACGTTTTCACCAAAAAGGACATATTTTGTATATCTGAATATTCTTTTATATCCTCAACTGATTTAAATATTTAAATCTTTGAATTCATAAACCGAGCACATTTTGCTTTATATTGTGTGCCATACTGATTTATCATTTGCGTGATGGTCGACATCGTCGGCGCTGTCTCCAAGAGAAATATATGGCCTCCTTGAAGCGCAGAAAGATGGGTAATTTCATTGAATTTATGAACGTATCACCGTCGAAATTGCAAACTGGAAAATTTTGCCGTAAAATTGCGATAAACATACTTTCTACATTAGTACAACAATGTTATATGATAATCGTTAATAGTTTTAATTTTTGTAGTAAATTCGTTTGTTTTATAATAATATTATACCGTAAGCACCTTGATACAAAAACAACGTTCAAAAAATATATATATTCGCCCTAAAACCAAATCTAAATGACATAAGAATTTATTTTAGAAAGCTCTCGAGCAACTTCATCAAAGCAGCAGTAAATATTTAATAAAACCTATTTATCTCCGGGGATAATAAAGGAATAGAGAACATCGGCATTGTAGTGCGTTGTGCTTTTGAATTTTCATTATTTTTGTTCCTTATTGTAATATAGAAGACATAAATAGTCTTCTGTAGTTGTTCTAAGAAATGCTTTCCTTATTTCATATAGCTACATTAAAAATGGAATGGCATGATTAAGGAAAACAAATACAACGATCACATTGAATTAGATTTAGCTAAAAATAATTTACTATCTACATAGTAGTTATATAGCCACTAGATTACACATGTCTAGCTCTAAGATAACTTCTTCCTTGAAACAACAAAAGTGTCAGAAAACTAACAGACACAACGTTTATCTATTTCATAAGTGATTGCAACTGAGCAGTCCGCATACTTAGTTCAAAACAGGTCTTAGTAGTGCAAATGTTGTCGACAGTATCGTAGCAACTTTGTGGTGACAGACCTGATAAGCCCATACCTACTGGAAACTTGCACGACTTCCACGTTCATCAGTCTTAAGTGTATTGTTTCAGCCTTTTGCTGACCGCATTTTAACGAACAAAACTTTTGTATTGTTTGTATCCGCTTTAATGGAAGGGAAGTTCATGGCAACACCAGAGGTACGGTATTCAGTAAAAGGTCAAGAATTAAGGTAATACTGACATATCAAGGATTTGCACTTTTTAAAACAATAACATTTCACATAAAACTTTAATGCCCACTAATAACATCTTTAACAATTTAAGTAATAATATTAAATTTCCTTAATAATTACTGTATAACATATTTATTAAAGCTGTTAATGTATAATCTTCGAAGTCACACATATCTGGACGTGACAGATCAAGGGCTGTCCTACTTGGTTATAATTTATAGATAACAGTCAGATACAATCAGATAATGTATGACGATCATTAGGTATGAATATAAATTTCATGTGTTGGCGTTATCTAGAAAATTCCTTTTCAAGGAAGACTTGAAACTCATTCGTACTACTTATATATTTATTGGATGTAAGTATTCAAATAATGATGTCGAATTATATTAACAGGCGGAAAAGAAGTGCCAGAATTTGGGGAGCCTATTACAAACCTGACAATCCCCATCGGTAGAGACGCGGCGTTCAAGTGTATCGTCGTCAATTTAGGCAATTACCGGGTAAGTACGCTTCTTAGTTCAATTTACTCAAGCGTTGCTACGTACGGTACTGTTGCGAACTTATAGTCATTTACATATTACCTCATGTAACAAGGAGTAGTACATCAGATGTAGAAATTTTGCTAATAAAATATTGTTTCTATATATTAGAGATGTAACTCTTCTGGTACGTTCCAATTAATATTAGTTAGTTTATTGTCTAGCTTTATAATTATAAGCTTATTACTTAACCAAGCTTTCATAGCTCAAACTTTTCTTAAGGTATATCTAATGTAAACATCTGAAACCTAAGAAATAAATTAGCATTTGATCGATATAATAATAATTGCTCTCGTTCTTTTTATTTCTCCATTTTAATGCAAAAGTAATCAAATCAGTTTTTTACACTTTCATGCTCAATCCACTAAACTGATATCGCTAAAACGTTAAAAAATCTTTTACAAAGATATAAAAGGTTTGTCTGTAAATTCGTCATTATCGTCAACATACAATCGTTCTTACCGCTGGTTTACATTTAGTAGAATGGTAATATAGATAAAATCTTTGTCTATCCAGGTGGGCTGGGTGAAGGCAGACACGAAGGCGATCCAAGCGATCCACGACCACGTGATAACACACAATCACCGCGTCTCTGTGTCTCATTCGGACCATTCCACGTGGTACTTACACATCAAGAACGTGCAGGAAGAAGACCGAGGACAGTACATGTGCCAAATAAATACAGATCCTATGAAAAGTCAAGTATGTTTTCCGAATTTACTTTAATGCTTTTGAAATGTTTGTCGAATCAAAGGATACCGGTGGGTCTTATGGAAAGGAATAGATATGTCAGACTTCTACCAAAACCAGGGCTTCTACCAAAAACACGGGCGTTTCGCAGTCTCTTCCACCACACGTTTTTATGATAAAGTAGTTGATGTTCAATATACCAATAATTCACTTGTATTACGCTGAGTAATAGCGATTAATAATAAGATGGTTATATAATAGTTGGTAGATATTTCCTAAGTGACCATAAAAGGATGTATTTACACACTGTAGCGAAATAAATCACATCCTTAAATCCATTCGAAATTAAACAAAAGCTTCCATTTAAATATTCAGTTCCTGCGTGGAAACAAAATATTTCGGATTATTGTAATCCGTTTATTTAATTTTTCGTCATACAATTATTTTGAAATCACGTAAAAATACTTTTACGTTGCATGAAATATAAATGCAATATTTTAAAGCAATACACTATAAGTAAAATTGTTGATAATTCAATTTTAAAGTTTCCATTCACGGGCGCCGTAAAGCAAATTGCCTCTTGTGTCTATTTTAGCGCGTTCCCAATTCAATACATCGAATACAAAACTGAAAAGGCTTCAATTTATTTTAAAATGTGATTATTGAAATTAACAGACCATTCGATATAATTTATTTTCTGAAAGCAATTTCGTAATTTGCTTGTCTACATCAGTTGCGAATTGTACAGTGTCTGTGGGCAACAGAATGGAAGCAAATTATCTTCTTTGTCTCTTATAATTGTTTCATTGCTTATTGTTCATAAGCTGTGTTAAAAAACTGAAGAGTTAAATTATTTAAACTCTTTTTCCCTTCAACATAACAGTAGTAGTAAAGGTGATATTTATAAAAACACATGAGAGTCTAAAGCAACTAGTGCTTTGCTGGTTAATAAAATTTGTTCCTCATAAAGGGAAATTCAAACTCGAGATTAGAGCCTTTGTTAGTTAACTATCAGCAGTGAACTCGCTAACTATCTAGTCCTTGTAAGCGAATATATTTAGAACAAGTAACGATTTTATTTGCCATAGTAAATCTAGTAGTACTTCTCAAAATTATCTAACGGTCTTATTGCTATAGATGGGATATTTAGAAGTGGTTATTCCTCCGGACTTTATACCTGAAGAGACGTCGGGAGATACAATGGTCCCAGAAGGAGGTACGGCCAGGGTATCCTGCAAAGCTAGGGGCATTCCGCCTCCAAAGGTTATGTGGAAAAGAGAAGACGGACAAGAAATTGTTATAAGAGATAACACTGGCATCAAAACTAAAGGTAACAATTATTATCAATATTGTATATTCCTATTGTGTACATTAGTTACTTTTATTGCATACCCAATCGTCATGTTCTTTACTAAAATAAGCTTAATGTAGCAGTTGCGATGTGACCAAATAATAACTGAATTAAGTAACCCAAACTAAAACAAATGATCAATATTTTTAAAGGACATTACATCTCTACCAAACACAATTTTCTTAAAAGGTAACATTATGCGGCATTGTTTTCTAAATAACACATGTATGGCTAATCTGGGTCCCGACACAAACAACGTAAGCGATAAAATCAACATTCTAACACGCAAACCTGAATAATTGTGATTGGAGGCAAGCGTCACCACAACAGTTTTCGACGATTGCAAGGACACTAAATCGAAATATACTACCTACAACACAATTTTTATTTAATGAAAAATTTATCTAAAAGGATTTTATAGAGAAATTAAGATGTTTCAATTTGTAGGAGCATGGTACAATGAGATTATATTTAGGTATAGATTCAATATAAACCAATATGGAATACAATAAATATACACATAAATTATGTAATAAAATCTGTGTAATATGTGACAAACAAGTCCTAATTGAATAATTAATTAATGTTATTTTCATTTTTGCATATATTTATGTATGTTATTTATTAAAAGTGTGCTATACTTGTACAATGTTTAATTTTTAATTCTGATCAATAGAACAACTGGCTTGTAAATGTTACATCCAATGTGATAAAAGAAATAGTGATATTTCACATAAATGTGAACATTTTAATAAATGTAGGTCTCCAAATAATGTTAACCCGTCTAACAGCCACAAAATATTTCATTTGTCTAAGTTTATTTGAATAGCGTAAGGACAGCATTGTTTTTCTGAATATGTATATAATACAAATGTCTGTGTGACCGCATTTGTGGCGCTACAATGAGCTGCGCGGCGACTATTCTCGGGATGAGTTTCGCGTCCAGTATTGTTTAAAGTTTGTCGTAATTAGTAGAGTTTTGCTCTGAATAGACTTCTAGGTCTCATTGTTCGAACACTGCGCGACCTTTGTATGGATCACTAGAAAAAATCTTGCCGAATTTCAGTTGCAATTGCGTAGCCAACAAGTACGATGCTGCGATGAGAATATTTATGTATGAATATTTAAATGCAGTAGTCAGTTCTTCCCTCTTGATCTAAAACTCAGTTTTAGCTGCGGAAAAGTCATTTTAATTATTAATAATAATAGAAATAAGCTATATTCGATCAATATGTCTACAGTGCAAACTTACCAAGGTGAGGTGCTGAAGTTGACGAAAATATCTCGTTCTGAAATGGGTACATACTTATGTATCGCTGGTAATGGAGTGCCGCCTACCGTCAGTAAAAGGATCCATATCAGCGTTCATTGTAAGTTGATATTTTGTCCACACTTATTATTCTTTGCACGGACCTAGTCCAATAAAAAGTCTCGGTATAATTTTTGCTAGGAGATCACGAGCAATTTGATCCTATTTTGTTTCGATAAATGGGCATTTAAGCGAATAAGTGCCGCCTAACAAGCGAGGGTTAATTAAAAGTATTACAACTTCAAGGTATTTCGTAATATGAAACATATTTGATATCGCGATAATTGTTGTAAATTTGCTTAGTTTATTAGAAGTAATTAATGTTTTGTAATTAAACGTGTATCGACTTGTAAATTCCATAAATGTCGATTATAACGAAGTGGATGTCCGCAGTTCACCCAGTTATCCAAGTACCCAACCAGCTGGTGGGCGCGCCGCTGGCCACCGACGTCACCCTCGAGTGCTACGTCGAATCCTCGCCCAAGTCCATCAACTATTGGGTCAAAGATCCTGGTGAGTTCTACTGATGCTATTATATTTCTATAAATCTCTTATTTTTATTGGCAACGAAATTATATAAAATTTAACGCGGACGCGGACGCGGTCGCTTGAACACGGCTTCCAATTATTAACTAAACAAACAAACCGTCCCAACATAAACACGAAACAAATTACAAAGCGGATATAAAACTCTAGGTGTCTGGTCAAAGTTTTTACATTTTTCATAAAACTTAGCGGAAGAAAGATGAAATGCTAATATTAGATTTAAAACCGAATGTTTTTAGCAATAAATTGTTCCGCAGGTGAACTGATAATACCATCTGAGCACCACGAAATGACTGTCAGGCAGAAATCCACGTTTGAAGCTGAAATGTCTATGACTATAAAAAATATTAAACGGGAGGACCTCGGAAGTTACATTTGCGTAGCCAAAAATTCTCTCGGTGACGTGGAGAGCAAAATACGTCTATACGGTGAGTGGAACAGATTTCGATCAAAAAATTAATTAAAAATTAAATTTGACGTGCAACCGATAATTATATTTTAATTTTACAGAAATACCGGGAAACGGCCGACACGTTTATCAATATCCAGATGAAAGAACAACATCAGAAGAGGAGTACGGCACCGAAATATATGACGACGATTTTGACAACAAAGTCGAGGAGAAAAGCAATCGTGTGCCTGATCGCGCGAACAAATGGTACGCAAACGAAGGTAAAATTGTCCTGACAACACCCAACGAGGCCATCGCGCGTTCCGCGTCGCTGACAATTACGACTATTTTCTTAAGCTTAATTAAACATCTACTTTAGACTTGTGCGAAACGATGAAAATATATAAGTTTTATTAATACTCTGGCGACTGATTTGTATATTTGTTTAGAAATGTCTTGGATCTCCATTCAGTATTATTTTAACGCTTTCTGTGAATTCTCAATAGGTATAATTCCGCGCGGAAGATATTATAGTGTTGTCTAAGTTACTCACCCGACGTGTAACGTGATAATAATTAGATTAAAATAACATGTATATATTTACAAGTAAGCTATTAAAAAATATATCAAAGACTAGAAGTAAGTTACTTGTTTGTTAATTAATTTAATTACTTAAAATACCGATTGCGCTGAAAAACATTTTGTCAGAAGTCGTAACCGTTTAAATGTTACTACCATTTCCCGAAATAGATATGTGATTAATGATTTTAAATCGTTATTTTCTAATATTATTGTTAATTAAAACATCAAAGGACACTAAATTAATTTAAGATATTATTAATTATATTAGGCCTCCGCTGACTCTTACTTTTGATGTTAAATACAGAATACAGATTCTTATATAACAAATAAAGTACTTTTGACTTATCAAATATTTTAAACAAGCGTTGTAAATACAGCATATAATATATAGAAAATATGATGAAATAAGCAACTTGTATGGGCATATTTGATAAAATATGCGTACAATGTCTTAACACTGAAATACTTGTTTCCTAAAAAGCTTACATCTTGTTTATATCATAATGTTCCTTTATATTTTGTTAAACAATTTATTTTTATACGTATATTATGTTATAGCATCTATTGTGATATTACGTAATGTTTATTTTTAGTATTTATCCTACATATATACTGTATACTGCAGATGCTATTTCGTTGCATCGGTACCTAAGGCGAAGGTTTAAATGAATAATACTTTGTCAGGGATAAGTAAACAAAAATTATTCTTTATGTGATTCTCCCAATAATAATAAATGTATTGGCAACTAATTTATTATACTATGGACATAGTGCTCCGAAGGTTTGGTATGGAAATTCAAAAATATATTAGCAGGTCATAAAATAAGTGTCTTCCACCGAACGTAAAAACATTATTCGTAATCTAGAACTTTTTCACAGCGAGGCTAAGCTAAGTTTTATATTTTTCATCAGCGCTGGAGGATAGTATAAAAATCAGACTATCTCTGTAAATTAAAAATGTATGAAAAGAGAGCAAAAGGTCAATCGCTGTCGATTAGTTTCAAAGGCGTTGAACGATTACGGGCATTTAAATAGAATCTAGCAAATACAATTTCTCCTGTAAACTCTATGTTATTGTCCTGTCGTTACAAAAAACCAATAAATCAATGATGTATATTTCTGGAGTTTTATTTCGGGAAACCCAGTCCCAATTTTATTAAATACGTTTTGAATTATACTTGGAAAATAATTCATTTCAGCAGTATTTGGAGAATGTATTTAATTAACAACTTCTCTATAATTCATACGTAGTGACAGAATATCAATATACGCGCCTATTCTTTGAAGCTGAGAATTTACTTTCACTTCTTTTTTATAATATTTGTATGTTATAATTTACTGAAAACCCTCCTCGATTTTGCAAGCCTTATTTACACGTTTTATACATACAAACCTATCTTACTGCAAAAAGCCCACTATCGGTCGTGTATTTTTGAAAATCTTAGCAGTCATAGGTACAGACAGATGTGGGGAAGAGACTTTTATATAGCAAACTCTTATTTTTATGATAGTACTACATTCGAGCAGATTAATGTAACGTAATGTAAGAGTAACGAAGAACATTGCTTAAATTGGTGAAATGTAACACATAAATAGGATTTTTCAATATGTTATATTATGTCATACATGTAATATGTCAGCCCCACATCACACTTTTGATGATACCATACGGTCATCACATTACAAAAGTGTAATCCTCCATTGGGTTTTTGAGCTGTTTGATTACTATGGTTTCTACTACACGAATACAATTTATAAAAATATTACGCAGCATTAAATACGCTATAAGTGAAAGCAAATCAATATACACGTATATATTATTTCCAAAATGAAATATTAAATAGTTAGAATACGTGTTTGCAACTACAATGCAGGTTTTAATATCATTAAAAATATCAATGTAAAGTGCATGCTTTGGACAACAATTAATAATATTTACCTATGTGTCATACATTTACAATACATAATTAATCCAATTATGTCTGCTGGTAATAAATGCATCAATTTTGCGCTGTACAATTAAGGCATAATTTAATTTATCGACATTTAGCAGCGGAATAGCGTAAATATTAATTTGAAAGCTTTACGCCCGAGTTGCACGGACCGTGTACACTCGCTTTATTAAGATTCGCGAAACATCAGAACGTAGTTATTGTTCCGCAGTAAATTAATATCAAATTAAACTGCTTGTAAGTTAACGGGCTGCCTTATCTTTACTTTGTTGGAATCGTCGAGTCATGCGCTAAGTGATTGGACGGAAAATTAGCTAATCGGGAACTGTCAATCAGCTCACTAAGCTGTGCTCGATATCCTCGAATGTTGTTCATAATTAACAGATAATTTTCTCCTTTGTGAAATTAATTTACCAACTTTAGCACTTTTACTTTTACTGCGATATTATTGCTTAATATTTCGAAGTTGTTAGGAATTCTCAAGTTTTCCCATTGATAAAATTAAGTGAAATAAAGTTTTTATTCAAGTTAATATCTAAGATGAAAATTAATTTTTATCTAGTCCAAAATAGCTCTAAAAGTAAGAAATTGGTTTTATGTTACCTTGAGAGAGTTAAATAAAACCATTTGACTTTTATAAAACATGAGATCAAAAATCTTAAAAGAGACGAATCTTCAAAGAAAAGATTCTTTTAAATCATCGCGTAACTTAAAGAAGTTGTATGTGTTGTCATGAATAATCCTAACAAATATAAGAGAAGAGTTATCGTTATTTCCTCTCGGTAAGGAGCTCACGCAAACGACCTTAATTTGGCCAATCTAAACATGGCAAAGCGATTGATGCTCCGTCTGACTGTGTAACAAGTGTTTTTACGTAACAGTATCATAGCGTTATTCTTTGTTGAATTCATTCAAGATTTTTGTTGAGGTATATATTAAGTACATTTTGTTTCTAACTACATATAAGTTAAATTATATTATTATTAGTGTTTCATTATGTTCGTTAAATATTACTGTTTACATATATTTTTTATGATACTACAAAACACAATAGTTATACAATTATTCAGCTGACTCGTTCCTCTCCGATCGAGGTTTTAAAACTATTATGTAAACTTTAAAATACTGATGAGAAAACAATCGCTCATTATAACAATAATAATATATTGTTCTCGACATCAAACAAAGCATAAAAATAAATATTATTCCGTTTTAGATTCATTTGTTTTGTTGTGCTTCATGAATTGCAAACTGGAGGGTGGATGGCAGAACTCTGAACATCATGTTTTATATTTAACTTGTCATATTTATGTAAAAATGTTAGTTCAATGTTTATTCCAAATTTGAGTTATGACGATATCTAAAAACACGATACACGATCAACAATACAACGATAGGTAAACGATACACTTTCAAAACGAAACATCCTTATCTTTTTTATACATATATTTATATTTTATTATTTTTTATTGGTATACTAATACTTATATAAATAGTTATAAAACCAAGAAATAAAGAAAAGATACTAACTAGTAAACCTTATAAGAAAACAAAATAGCGATTCAATTCACAAAAATTTTACGCCAAAAAATACTTCCAAATTTATTGCATTCTCCTGTTTTGCAGAATGAAATAAAATAATATATCATTATAAGATTTGATGTTTAAATATACCTAAAAAACACGGCGCAAATTGCTACATTAATTAAGTAGAATACAGACAAAATTAGCTTTAAAACACCGCATTTTATTTATTACTAGATGACCCGACACGACTTCGTTCACGCTGTACCTATAATACCTATCCTTAGTTTAGATTTTTTCATACAAATGCTTTTTCCCGCTTACTCTCGTTCCCGCGGGATTTCCCGCGGATACCGCCGCCTAATTATTCGAGGCATATTTAGTAAGTCACAAACACACGACACAATACTTTTTTAATTTTATTGAAATTTGTTGCTTTTACATTTTTAGGAATATTAAAGAATTATAGTATAGATGCACAGCAAAGAGACGTTTACATTTCAAGTGACATTTTACCATAGACAATTTTGTTTTGAGTGAATACTGACAAATATTTACACTATAACTATCAAATTACATCTGTCGTTGTTTTTGACGGTGGCCATGGTTAGGAAAAGAAGATGTAGGTACTACATCTGACATCGAGAAAATAAAGATTTCAAAGAACTATAAGTAATATTTAAATTGTTGATATTTTAAAACTATTTTCCAGAAGTTATAATGAAGCTATATATCCCTCAACTACTTAAAATGCATTGTCCCTCTTGTAAAACGTGGATGGAACGGCAGAAAAAAAATAACTGTCCGGGTTGTATTAAATTATTATTAAGATGCGACGAATGCTACAACATAATCGCTGACACCTTCAGATTTTATACCAAGTGTGGTAAGAATGTAGAACGAATAATACGCGTGAACAGGGCAAAAGTGCAAAAAAATATATAAAAACAAAAGCTGTTATCTAAACCAAAACATGTTTCTACAATGCCTATATCTTTTATATTTTGAATTTAAATACAAGATGTTATGAGCAAAGATTATAATAAAAATATTTTTGAGAGTTGGTAACACTGTAAGGTTTACACTCATCAAACATGTCAAGTTGTCAACACATTAATTTTTTTTTTTTTTGAGTTTTGGCGGGAATCGTGCGGCGTCTATATGTAATCTCGATTGAATATTCCTTTTTTGGTGCATAAATTGATTTAATGTATGATTGTGACAGTGTATCATGCAGTAAACTAGCTAATAAGTGTCCAAGAAATGAAGAATTCATTTGAGAGCGCTTAGTAGCGCCGTTCCGATTGCTCCAAGATTCGTCGAGGGTTTTTTGTAAAGCTCACTATCACTTTACAAAAGACAAAGAAAAATATAAGTAAAGACGTGGCTGTATGGGCTTTGTCCCTTTTCCTTCCCACTAAAAGGGAGAATTATACTAAAAAAAACAAAATTAATTATTTTTATATTTTGAAATTAAAATACACGATGAGCAAAGTTGATATTATGTTGTCGATTCAAAAGTCTTGTTTTAATGCGTTCTTCAATTCAAATGGAACTGAGAGTACAAAATATACCGTCAAATGTTTGACAGAAAGTAAGTGGTCAACTTTTATATGGGAAAATGGAATTGTCGTCTTCCTCTATCTTACTCGCAATTTTTCCTCATTTGCTCACCGTTTAGACCTTCTCTGCACTACGACAAACATTTTAAAACAGCTCAATTGACCCAGCCGTTTTCGAGTAAAACTCAGACTAACGAACAACAATTCATTTTTATTTATATAGATAGATTTAATACACAAAAACCAACTGAATAATGTTTATATATTCAACATTCGTTAAAATATTTTAGAAACATTAAATACTTTTCAAAAGTTAACAACGTAACATATTATATAATATGCCTTTAATGACCACAAATACTGAAATGGTAACAATGACTTTTTTCATGTTTAAATATTATAATAGTCGAATTTTTGTTCATATTTACAATTGTATGTTCTTATTTTAAAAAGAGCAACTATCAGAGTTACCTGCCGGTTCTTCTCTGTAGAAACTGCCTTCCGAACCGGCGGTAAATGTTTTGTAATACCATGACGATTCAAAAGTGTTACCATATGTAGCCTAATTGAATAAAGGTACTTTTGACTTTTAATGATTATTCTGGATTGGAGTATATTGTTTGAACGGTTATCCTTTAGTGTTAGTGTACTTACATGTTCCAAATATGATGTACGAAGGAACTATCCTGGCCGTGACGTATGCATCGGCTTTCTGTCACTACTGCAGGAGTGCAGGATACTGCGAACTACAATTTCCGCCCTGATAGCTGAGCATTGTCAATTACACTGTATATTGGAGAGGATATTAAAATAAACGAGCCATACTAATATTGTAGTGTCAGTTTGTTGTCTAGAATATCGGATCTCAAATGCCTTAACCGATTTTCCATGCAGCCAACATAAACGCAATGGGTCCTTTGATACTATTAATGCACCCAGCACGTTATGACCGACAGTTCATTGATTAATATAAATCGATGTTTCAGGTAACACAATTGAATAAAAGAAATCATTGTAAAGTGATTTAAGAAGATTTAAGAAAAAAAAAATTTTTGTCGCGTGATTCTTTTGTTACCTGGAAACTGATTTAAAGCTGATTTTATATTCTTGCCTTTCCAGATAACATAAATAATCGGCTTAGGAAGCAATTGTATATAAGATATTCTTATAAAAATGCTTAGCCCCGTCTCTATATTTACAAAATCTTATATAATCAGAGCTATTTAGACTATATTACTCCGGACACGGACAACTTGAAGTTTATAAACTAAGTTGGTTGGATAATTAAAATTCAAGGTACCTACGTACAAGACAGGTGCGACGTATTGCATATAATGACTACTGATTAGTTATAATTTAAAAGTTATAAAACTGACACAGTATACTATACATGGTTAAATTTTCAAATATAATGCTTAATGGTTAGTACGTACTTGATTATTTAGATGTTTTTATGCATGATTAAGACTTCGATTAAAAAAAATATTTTTGGATTGTTTAGTTACCTTTCCAATCTATTTTCAGCCTATTTAAGCAGACTGAATTATTAAATTGCAGCAGACAATAAATACTCTGCTGAAGAACAAAGAGCCTACTTGTTTCAATGAGAAAATTATGAAGTGTTATACCAACAGTAATCAGTTCATTAAGAGCCGGGTTTATATTGTTGAGGGAAAGAAAGTGAATTATAAAGACATAACGTAACCCCAGTTAGAAAGCAAATAGAAACCACGTGACGCGTGACTGAGACATAAAATATCTTATAATGATATTACTAGCTATGACGTGAGTTGAAATATTATGTGACGCGCATTTGTCTTCAGACGCTAAGCGAAGGCATTTGACTTTTTGAATTATCCACTCTCGAATACTTGACTGGAGCATCTTCTTGAATAAAAATTTTTAGGAATTTAAATGTTTCTTTTCTGGTGCTTTGACCTTCATTTCGTATGCTCTTCTATTTAGTATAATCTGCTGACGCCTATATTTATATGTATAGTAATATGTTTATTCTTTTTGTAAATATTAGAATGATTTGATAAACAGATGAAACAGTTTGTAGTGAAACAATGTGTCTGTTATATTAAATGCAATATACAATCCAAAAATTGCGAATTCGCGCGCAATAAAATCGTTGCACAAATTGATAAGAATGAATTTCATCCATCACGGGCTATCTACGACTCTGAACCGATATAGTCCACTCACATTGTAACATTTTACCTCCTGTGTCAGTGTAAACGAAACCAATTCATTTATTCCGGCAATTCGCGCTTACAGACCATGGAGGCTTTATTCAATTTCTATACAACATATTTTTGTATTCGCCCTCGGGTTCAATATAAACACAATATGAATATTGTGTTTGCGTTCGCTCCTTTTGCGCTATTTAATATTTGGATTAATATAATGATTATGTAACTGTTAGATTTTAAAATTCCTTTATTTTTGTGTAAAGACAGATCTTTTTGTTGACCTTTAAGAAAGCAATAAATATTGTGGTTTACTACAGTTAACATATCGTAGCTTAAGCAGAAACCCGAAGTTATACTTATACATTTTAATCAGGTATCAAAACTAGCATGGAATAGGAAATAAGCTGGACAATAACTTTCCGTGGAATACAGAAACCGAGCTGAATAATAATTGCTCTATTCCCGTATATTTGATACGGAAAATTTGAGTTGCAGTTTCGCTGAATGAGCATCTAGAGGCTCAGACGTTCTTGGTAAATCATCGTTCAAAAATTTGCCAGCAACCGTTGAATGAAAGGACTTATACGGATTATGTACACGCCATTAGTTCAGTTCATGCTTTTGTGTTGAGGATTCGCTCTGTTCGCCAGACTCTCATTGTGACGCCGAAAGGGCTGTGATCAAGACAGACTTAATTGCACGCGCTCACGTTGCTATCCGATTATTCACGAAATCCAATCGCTATTATTAGTGAAAACGCCTCATCGTCTTATTTGTTTGCTGTAATAGAATATTAATGATAAACCTCTAGTTAATGCTCCGCTCAGTATTGGCAGATGTCAGTCAATCTAATCATTCGTAACGTACACAATATACACAATACCAGCAGTATCCTTCAGGTTTTTTTTACTGGGCAGCTAACAAGCTTGTTCCGGTATGAACATGCTAGTCATCAATACGTTGCAAAATGGTATAAGTGAATCTAAGGTACCTTAATGTTGGTATAGGAAACTCTCCCCTAAGTGTATTGAATAGATAATGTTACCACATCGAACTATGTTCCCCTCGTTTCAACTTGAACCTGGGTACTTTTGATGTTATAAATAATAAATGCGAAATCGAATTGGGACTTAGCCTATTAATGACTCGTAACTCGCTCAATGAGAACTCGTCAATCAATCGATTCTAACTAATCGGTGTCGTGTTAACTTGCTAACGTGTGTTTACATGTCTAGGACTGTAGCCGCAAATAGCTAAAGACCTTCATTAATTTCATTGATTTCCTTAATACATACATTAAATATAGATATCTAATAAACAACATCCATTCTTGGACAGCTTAATACTAGCAATATAATAAATATAATTATGCCTTAGCCAAGAATTTATTTTGGATGATGCGAAAAAAGATACCTATAGAACAAAATAAAAATTATGACTCCTGAGATGAAATGATTTATTAGAAAACATTTAATAACATTCATGCAAACAGAAACAAGGAAGATGAGAACTCCATACATTTTTATAAGCGGAGGCGCTTCTCATAAAAGTTGTAATTAATGTGTAAATCTATTATCGTAACTTCCAAATATTGAGTTATAAAACAAGCTGTTAAGATAAATTGAAAATATACTGTTGCGTTTTTTTATAACCTGTCATAAGCGAGTTATGATTATTCGGACGTTGAAATGTTTAATAAAATTTAAAAGGCAATTTGCCGGTTGTAATTTGACGTGTTACTTTCATCGTAAAAAAGCAAAGCCCAATTTTAAGGACTAATAACCGAAATATAATCTTGTTCCCAATTTATATGAAGCAGTGTTCTTTGACTCTTTAGAATTTTTTTATCGGTTATCGGATCTAAGATTTACTAGCTTAATTTAAATATGTAAACACAAGTAAAAGTGATGCAAATTGCGTCTCTTATTATTTTTTTATTTCCTAGTTACTCACCCTCTTACCAAAGTTTGTCCACCATTTCCCAAAAAGGAACCGTTGCATCGTATCAGCCTAACAAAATAATTAAAATTTTTCAGGTGGAATTATTCTACCACTGTTTTAATTAAATATGCAAAACACTAAACATTCTTTACGCATCAACATGGGATCAGAGGCTAGTAAGTAAATGATATATCGTTTCATTTAAATAATCTCAAGGGGCCAACTCGTCCCCTAACCATGTTTGCAAATGTGGAAACCGTAATAATTTATACAACCTTATATCGTCCAAGCAACGATAATTATATTAACTTCGCACTGTTCCCAACGTAATGTCTACGAAGTGTCTTACCCACTTCCTGTGTATTTGTTTTATTGCATTTGAAACAAATGACAGCCGGCCACTAACATGACAACTATAATACTACAAGAATGAAAAACACCCTGCTTTTCATTTAGTAATTTATTTAACAGAGTGATATCGTCCGTGATTTTCAAATCTATTATCTAAAAATATAAAATATATTTTCTAGAATAATATAATAAATTAATTTCTATTTATGGAATTAGTCAAGTCTGACGTTTTAATTTTAAAATCCTCTATTTTATCCGAAGTATTAAAATTTTCTCATGAAATGTTTTTAATACCATAGGTACAAATTTAATATTCTAAATTTAAATACTATTTTTAATTTATTGGAAGTTCGACTAATTAACAATAACAACGCTGGCCAAATTATAAAAAAACAGCTGTAATTCTAAATATTTACAATAGAGTAAATACCAACTTCAATACTAATTAGCTTTTATTAACTCATATTCATGTAACACAGAGAATTGTAGATTATGCGGTCTTGTGTGTTTGAAATGTGTTCATGCATGCATGAGTCTAGTTGCAGAATTCTCTCGGGTAACTTGAAGTTTACTCTTTCAATTCTCGCAGTAAATACTACAATAAAACAATAAGTATTTCTGAGTGCAATAGAGATTATTGCGAGATCAATATAAGGAGAGAGCAAACGAGTGTGTCGCAACTCGCTACGGTGAACTAAACGCGACCGTAAATTTCAAATACAATATTTATTGTTCATAGCTCGATGCCGCTAATCTATTGTAAAAATAATTACTTTATTCTTAGATTTAGAAGAATTGTGTTTTCACACTGCTTTATAAATACAAACGAATCCTCTTAATACATCTTAGAAAACATGTTTTTGTTTATTCGTAATGTTTATGAAACATGTATTAAGATACAAGCACAAATCAAGTTCCATCCCAATACTTCAAATTTGTATCGAACAATGACATCATGCATAGATCAATTTTATATGCATAGGTGAAGTTATTACGTAACTATTTTCATTTCGGGGCAAACAATGTCTGAAACGAACAAAACCAACGCGTCGACACGCTTGTCCCGACGTAACTTTTAATAGAGTTGAAGCACAGTAACCCAATTCAAAAGTCATTCAATAATACCCTGCAGGCTAGTAAGTTGTTCTTGGAAATATTGTGACTTCCACGTCTGCGTATTTGTTATATAACATAACGTATTGGAGAGTTTAATAGACATTGCTTTGTATCTGAAGTGTTCAGCTGTATAATTAGCTTAGCAAATAATCTCTTTTGCTTAAATGTTATTTCTTTTTTATATCTACCTATTGAGCGTTGGAAAATCTTTCTATTAAGCGAACTAAATTAGTATCTATTTATAAATTATTTTATTGATCTTAACCCATTCTATAAATACTTTTAACTAATAAACAAATTTACTACTAGGAAAAATAATACGCCTACACAGTAAGACGTACCTACCTCTCTTTATTACTGCGCAATAAAATTAAGCAATAAAAAGATCAATGATAGAATAAGTAATTTATATGATGAGGCTTAATTTAATTATGAGGCTTTATCTTTACTACAGAGAATTAAAGTTTAATTTGTATAATATATTTATCAGAATCTATTTAATATTACTTATTTATTTAGCAAATACATCTGAGCATAGGCGTCGCTACGTGTTGCCAGGCCCGGCACTTCATTAGACATCATTTGAAATTAATTCAGAACAGCGAGCCTTATTTCGCTAGTAATAAATCTCTTTAAATATGCTCAAATATCGCAGAACACGTAAATCCATTTCTATTTGCTTTATTAAACTTTACAGTCTTCAAGGGAAATTTATTCCTCTGTCTGAACACGGCTGTTTCATTATTCTTCCAACAAGCCGCGAATTAGACAAGTAACCTTTCTGGAGCTCTTCTTGATTATTATCTTATCAATTAATTCATAATAACTAATTCTCAAAAAACTTTAATATCAGAAATTGATGACATTTCCTACAATTTTTTGAGAAAAAAAATCATGAATTCACCAAAAATTGCTTTGTTTGATTTGAATAATTCAATATGAAGCAAACCTACCTAAATTATATATGCTTTATCAAGTTGAATGTTAAATATTATTTTTAGCTTTTAAAAATAAGGGTCTGTAGAAACATCGTTTGTTTTTAAACAGACTTAAAATTGTAAAACATACCATAAAAATCTCGTATCAAAGAAAAACAATCATGTTTATATGTTGTGCAATGAAATATTGACATAGGTATTTCTTTTTATGTGTATTCAACCCGAGTAAGGTGAGAGTAAGGTTAGGTATTTCAGCTATGTATGTATATTAAGATACAACTCCCAAACGCCTTTAAAACCCAAACAATTTATTTTAATGAATGTGGTGTCTTTAAATTTGTCAATGGTTTGCCGAAGAAAATTATCTATACAAATCACTACGAGTTTAGTATCAAAAAATAGGTCTTGGTAAGATTACAAATATGTATTATGTGTATAATGTAACATAATATTAATAATCAATATCTACCATATCGTTGCCTTATTACGTAGTCGGGTAGTGGTTTTAAGCTTTTTCTCGTTAAATATATTTTAAACCATCATAGTATTCTAAACCGTCATGCAATGTAATACTGATGCAAGCAATGTTATAAATACAAAGCCGAGAACATTGAAAAACATTCGAAAGCGCTTAAGCTCAATGAGGAGACCAAACTCTGCATAATCAATAAGGACGAGTCATTTAGCCAATCGTGAGCAATATCGGCATTTTCAGATAGCTAAGCGGGATATTTTAGCTCAAATTGAACACAGTGGATGCATAAAACGCGTCAGCCACATAAAACATCCAGTGAATTTGCAATGGAAGTACAGGCGGGTGGCAGGTGACGACTGCAGTTTGTGGCGATGAAATTGCTCTAGAATTATTCCTGGCTGCCATCTGTCGCTGCCCGCCGGCGATACCTGCCTACATACGTAATTATATTAGATTAAGTTTGACGTACATAAAATTGTATCTTCATCTTACCAATTATTCATCTTCTTCTCATTCTTCATCTTACTTGCTCGTTCTTGCGCATTCCTTAAATCCAATTTTCATATCATTCTGTCGTTTTGAAATACTTCCTTTTTATTATAATTTTTAATAAATTCAACTCATTAAAGTTTATAATTACTTAGTCATGTTAATTAAATCTAAAAAGATTATGATTTATTTATTGATTAATAACTTTTGAAAAAGAACGACTAAGATACACTACTAAAAATTCAAAAACGAAATGTGTGTGGCACGGCAATTGTTCAGCTCCATTGGCAGACATTATAATAAAGATTTTTTTCTATCGGCACGATAATCTTTGGTATCTGGAGTTGGATTCAAGAAAAGTGTTATACACGAACTGTCTTCTCATATTCCGTAGATATTTTCTATTATAAGCAACGTGCGACAACGAAAACAAGCGGGAATCGTTTTAAAATGGTACAATTTTAAGATACTATGGTATCCCTTTTAATCGATTTCCGTAGGGCAATAAATGAATAAAATATATTAGAATCTATGTAATTGCTTGCCAAACACTACTTTTAAGATAACGACGAATAAATAAAATATCAATCATTACTCAATTTAAATTACAAAAAATAAATTAATTATTTCTCCAACATCTTATATATTATGGTTTGTATGGGGTTTTACTCAATGCTACGTGGCTTGAACTTCAAAGCTTCTTAGTAAGTATCAGCGTGAAAATATGTTTATTTATTCAATAAAGCCTCAAAAATATTCTTTGAGGTTAGGTAAAATAAGTGTCGTAACTTTCCTTTTTCTCATTGTTCTTTTATATTGTGTTTGTTTTCGTCAAATGCTTTTATTATATAGCATTACACAAACGGAGGTAAAAGGTTATTTTGAGAAACTTAACAAGTTTATTTATAATTTTGAGGTGGTCTGAAATTTGGTTTCTCTTGCGCCATTCATTAAGTAATCAAATACTAGATGTATTTTTTAAAGAAGCGTATTTATTTTAAAATATAACTATGACTATATTGGCCACATAGTAAAGGGTCATTCATAAAGAACGTTACACATTAGAAGAGGAGAGGGTTGAACCCTCTCCATCTCTTGAAAGTCTCGAAATACTCGTAAGTAGTTTTTATTAACTATATACTGATTAACTTACATAGAAAAATTTAAAAAGGTCATGAAAATATGAACTTTTATATGAATATAATGATTTGTATTACATTTTTTCGCATGTTTGTCAAATAATAAAGTCAATTATATTAAAATTAAAACTTGATAGATAAGCTTTGCTCACAAATATTATAATCGTTTCTACTACAAATTAGCAAACAGCCAAACTGTTCTATGTGTAAGATATGGAACATGTATTCGGCGATAGGGACACCTTACGCGGTAAGAAGACCCTTATCAAACGCCACACGATAACACCGGGATTAGCTGGACAAATGGAATGTGTAATTATCAGTACCTAATTAATGGCATTTGCCGAATGTATGTTATTTATGTTGTGTGTAATTTAGGCAATAATGATGCTCAAATTTATCCTTAGACAGAAAAAAAATTCCTTTATAGAGTTAAGACAACAATGAAAATCTACAACAACATCTCAATACCTCTGGCAATATGTAACGTTCTTTTAAAAATATATGAAAGTACATCAAAATGTCATACGATTCACGCAAACAACTTATAAGTATGTGAGTTAAGTCCGCACACACGCAAACTTACGCAAATTTACGCACACACGCAACGTCACGTCATTGTGAAGCGATGTTACTAAGTTTATTAATTTTTTTTAATCATTCCTAACGATTACAGAAAGGGAAAAGCCTATAAAATCTATGTCTTTATTCCTTCAAATTTAATTTCATCAAAATCGGTACAGTCGTTTAGACGAGAAAGCAGTCCGACAAGACTAAATAGACAAGGTTCCTCACTCATATAATATTAGTAACACTTATTATATTCTCATTGCTCCAAGCCAATCAATGAAATAATATAATATATTATAGTCTATATTAAACCTCTATTGGCTTCACTAGGACAAATGATTTGATTATAGAGGACAATGCTTTACCTTTAGCCGTCAATATTGTACATTAATGCATGTTACCAGTTACCACAGCACTCGAGGCACTCAAATTCGTTAGTGGGTACAGAAACATAAGTGCTGAAACAATTCATTTACAACGCAACGTATCAAATAACGAGCTGCTAATAGGGCGTTATTGTTTAAGTATCGCTTTCGATCACATTGCATCGGGCAGGTAACATTACACGCTTCACAATGTAGGTATGCAGTTTGAGTATGTTGGTAGCACTAACATAATTGATCTTATCTTATGTAAAGCGCCTATTCTTCCGATCTTAAGATTTTAAGACGACGCATTAAAGGTCCTTTTCTAAGGCATTTTATTATGTCGCAGATACAAAGAAAAATTTTCAAATACCGCTAGTTAGGTTCTATCAGAGCCAAAGTTAGCGTGAGGGCGTTCACGTAAATGTAGCATAAAGGTATATACATACCAAAATAGATTAATTAGAGTTATTAAGACCCACCATTGTGAAATGGGTAAGAATAGTTTATAATCAATAGGTTCAGTATTCCTGAATCTCTGCCAACGAGCGTCGTTGCGACCCCGGTGACAATTAACTCCTGACATGTTTCAATTTCCACTCTCAACTAAATACCTCATTCTATTTAATATTCGCCGAGAAATTCACTTGGAATTGGTATTCAGAAAATTAATTCAATCTACGAGACAGCTATGTTTACTGCTTGGTACTTTGTACTCGTCTGAGATGTCCGTGTTACATGTACATACATGTCTGAAAAATTATAAGAATAGAAGAAATTTAAGTAAAAAAAAATAATACGGTTGGAGCCTTCTTCATAAAATTTGCCTTTAATTTACGTTTATAGTTTATTATATTATAATAATGTAACATTGCTAAGTTCTTTAGAATACTTTCGACGATATAATTTCATTTGCAACTAAACATTTGTTTTAAATGGGTACTTACAAGCAAATTATAATATAAAACCATCTAGAAGACTGATAACAACGTACCAATTAAAATTGAAGTAAGAAAGTTAGTTGTACAAATCGATAAACCATCAATTTATACTGGTATAATTGTAGTTAATCCTCGCTATTCGTCTGGCGAGGCGCGGCCGCCGGGGCAGGCTGGAGATTATCCTTAGAGGGGTGCGTCCCTTACGGACCTGGACGCAATTAACTCTCAACATGTTTCAATTTACACTCGCAAATACGCGCCTCGACAACCTCCCATTGTACACGGATATAGCCTGCGTCCATACAAATATACAACCATTTGAGATAACGCCCATCACCCATCCACCTTGCTTGGTCATTATTTTTTGTATTTAACATTTGTATCGACTGTTAGGTAACGAATATGATTCTTTAAAATCAATTAATAATATATAAACTTGAGCTCATATTATGATCAGTAATGAATACATTATTTATGACATAATTAGATGCTTTATTACGATTAACTAAAAAGTAACGTTTAAAATGTAAAATGCACATGTTAGTTAATTTGTTCGCCGCGGCATTTCGCAGCATTCGCAACTGGGGCCACCTAGCTGTCGCTATATGACAAACATTTCTCACGCGTCGCAGAACCGCAAAAGCGTAATTGAGTCAATTAGCTTGTCCCAGATTTGTAAGTCACGTAATTATTTTTAAATTTAACTATATGAAAGGGAAAAAGTACATAGTTTGTTATCCGGCGAGACACCGCCGGCGGCTGGAATAACACGACACAAAGTAATCCACACGAGAATAACAATGTTTTCACTTTATTTTCACTTGTTTTTGCTCGTTCCCACGAATGTACCGCGGGGACGTATGTGTACAGGGACCGCGTTATTTTATTTACCGTTCGGTATTCATAAAATACTTGAACTAACTTTTGTATTTTCAATAATTTACAAGTAACAAGATGAGAAGATGAAGTTCGAAATCCCTTGACGAATTATTAGGGCATCGAATAAATAATGTTTCTTTAGCAAATATCTTTGTTTTATATACTGTTAGTATAAAGTTTACCCTGAGCACGGCAAGCTGTAACTGCAGATTTTCAAAGCACGGTTGAGAAAATCTGCTTCCTGTTGCGTAAAATATTGTTGTACACACGATATATAGTATTAGAATTAACGGCAGTTTATTTTAACAAATAAATTATTTATTGATAAATAAATACTATGCCAGCAAATTTTTAATAGAGAGCTAAATGGTACAACGATCTGTAGCAAATTTTTTACAATTCTTATTCCTCTTAATTGTAATGATAATAAAAAATTACGTTATTTCAGTAAATCTTGATTGTACCGCCATAACTAGCGCATTATTCATACTAAAATACATTCTCAAGTATCATGAAAAATTATTACGTTGAAAAATAGCGGGTTCTTGTAAAAATACTTTTAAGGAGACCGCGTGCCGCCAACCTCTTGTCCGCTTTGCAGCCTTTATAACATGTGTGATATATTGCTCTTAGTGTACATTGTGTGATCTTACCACCTCGCTATAAGACACCTAATTTAATATAAAATATTACTCACGCTTGCATTATTCTCTTCATTATATTACAAGAGAAACGTTGGCGTGCAAAAGGTAACCGCTTCAACAATAGGTCTACGTGGGATTCGTTTTGTTTCATAATTAAGGTAATGTAACGTTCGATCGGAAGGCGTTTTTGTTTAAACCATTCAAATGAGAATATTTATCTAGGTGTTTGAAGTAAATGAAATCAAAGTTGCTCAGCGCGGCACCGGGTAGTTCACTCAATCGAAATTTGAGTTAGTACAAAGTTTCATATTGCTTTGTTATTTGCGAACCGCCTGGCGTGCCTGCTTCCCGCCTCTCGATTTCTGTATCAAAACCAGATATCGTTTTCAAGCTGCTCAACTAAGCTTGTTCATTAAGTTTAACTAATTGCAGGACAATTTTGAGATTGCTTTAGAGACACACACATATTCTATATTACTATACTACTTTGAGAAGTTTTTACAGTAATAAATCATTCCGTAATACGTTAAAGCTAAACTGAAATATACGAAAAAAAAACAACAAAGTCAACAGGACTAAATAATATAAACAATAATTGTTGTTGTTTAAAAATTTTCATCGAACATGTCTACATACGTAGGTATAATATTCAATGGTTACTGTAAAATTATGACATAAACTATTGCGCCATATGTTTCACAAGAAATGGGTCCCGTATGAGCAATAATACGTCTATGCTTGGTGGTTTTTAAGTGCAAAGTTATGATATTATTATAAGATACAACGACAAAAGTAAAGGTCTTGTCTACAGAAGTTGTTAGATTAACGTAAACAGTATACGACTTTTTAAATAAGGTTCTATCTAGTATCTACCGAAAATTAAAAAAAAATGTTAATTTAGGATTGCTATGAAATATTCTCTTTACTAAATAATATACTGAATAGTTTCTTTTTCTTTGTTCGAAAAATCTATGTATTTGTTTGAAATAATTATATTATATCTCGGGTTTTCAGGTTTGAAAAACCGGTTTCAGTTAAATTATCTAATTATCTTATATAATTCTTAAATGTGAAAAATAAATCTAAGTAAAAATGTACAGAAAAAGGACGCTACTCTACGACGTTAATCATTATTATCGGCTTACAAAGAAACCGCAATTATATCCACTGTAGTAAAGTTACAATGATTTAGTATTTATTGAAGCATTGTAAGCCTACTAAATAAGAGGCAATAGAAATTCACAATTCAAATTTCACTCTCAAGACTTATCGAATCGAAGCAGGATTTATAGTCATAATAATTAATTCTCAATCTGTGGCTCGTACTCAAATCACGTCTCAAATGGACAAAGTACTGGCGAGCCTTGTGCCAGGGAGTTAATAATTCAATCACTCAGCCCAGTCCCAACGGGACCGAGCTTAAATGCACAAATATGTAGATTTTATATACAACCCGACAAAGTTTTAAATGAAATTGTGAGTATGTTACAACTTCAAGCCGGCGTGTGTTGCTTCAACTCAATGTATACCTGCAGTACAAAACAAACAAATGATTTACAGTTATAAATAAACAGACTGCGGTATCTATAGGTATACGTATAAACGAGTAAAAAGTAATACAGCCAATTTAAAACTGACCCAAAACAGAATAAGGACAATACGATAATCTTCCTTTCGTATTTTGTAGTCGAGTATTTTTCAAGCTGCTCTCGGCAATTCATCTGAGCAAACTAACAACCTGGTCTTAATCTATTGCCTTGCCGCACTTTGTTCTTCTAGTCCATAATATTAACTGTAATAGCACTACAGTTACAACTTTAACAAGGAACAGTGAAAGTGCTGTGACTTTCATTGACTATTTGTATTAATTGGTTGTTGATTAGTTATCAATAACTATTACTTTATCCTTTTTAATAAATGAAGGTTTTCTTGAGGAATATCCCGCTACTTTTCATTCGTAATTTGAGAACAATTTAATTCTGTGTAATACTATTTAACAAAAAATATTGTAATATCGAAAATTCGATTTTATATCTTAAATAGAAAATATTTATTTTAAGAAACAACATGCAAGAAAACCCATAAGCAAATCTTTCCTTCAGGAAGATATCAAATATCTATATTGCTCCGGCGTCCGAAGTTGTTATAAAATTTTATGTCACGGTGCCATTCTTCCGACACCAAGTTTCCTTACTGCTAGCGACTTTTATGTTTTAACTTTCAATACAGGTGAGTTCGTAAACAATTACCGACATACTATTATAATATAACATCGTTAAGTTTCTAAGACTCGCAACAGATTGTTATAATTTAAAGACTTTTGTTTAAAAGTCTTGCGGAGTTACACGAGGCTGGCAACTCGTAACGAAAAAATAAAACAATGAACCTACGCATACTTATTAACAATTTATTTTTATATCTTTTAGATTTAGCTTTATAGAAATAATATCTTAACCCTTTCAGGACCATAAGGTTATGAGACCTTATGCAAGTATTTTAGCTATTTATATTGACTCATTAGGTCTATAAAAAAATAATTTTCAAATCAAAACACATTAAAATATTATAGTTTTTTTGGAATTTTTTGGGACACCGATGTCCCTATGGTCGATAAGGGAAACGTTTCACTCAAACAATCTCAAT